>BLSH010322103.1:286027-298341 GCA_018402905.1 Glandirana rugosa | reverse complement strand
TAAATTTTATCAAAGGTAAAATTGTTTACCGAACCTTTTATATAGGTAGTCGAATAAATTATATATAAAACGTGTCCGAAATGATAAAATTTTACTTGGAAAATCGTCACTTTTTGTAAATCTTTTGTTTTAATCGAGTTTAATCACTCGAGTACTTGGTCCCAATAATCCCGTTTCGTGGCTAACGACTTGATGTTCCAACTATATCTTCCACTTGGCGTATGACTTGCAGATTTGTTCCAATTTACATAGTTGTATTTTGATAACTGTTAACAAATGATACTCTCACACTATCAGAACACGTCTGTGATCCACCGTGACACAAATTTGATTCTCCATAACACTTGGATATCATATGGTATGGATAGTTACATTTGACTGTTCTTCTATTTGGCTTTGCAGAGCTATTGCAATCATAATATAATAGTTTAAACACAGTGCCACCTAGTGTCTGCACAAGACTATCACACTCTCATAGTAAACAATTGTCAATAGTTTTATGTTGATACATTTAACCTTGTTTAGACGTTCAGTATGCGGTTCACCTTCTATATCAACCTTGTAGTTCAGCAATCGGTGCTTTGCCCTAATAACCCTGGTTCATGAGCTCACTAATTTGAGCTAATTTTGTTTTCTAAATGTTTTTCACTGCTAAAAGGTTCATTTTAAAATAGTAAAGCCTGTGCAAAATATATATTAAATAAGCTGATGGATATATTTTCCAAGCCATTTGTTAAAATGGAAACTATTTTAAATAAAAAAAAAGTACATGTCAGACGTCATGAACAAAAAAAATGGCGATAAGCTAATAAATAATTTATATTTACTACATCAATACCAGGCACTTACCCCACTGTACCTAAATGAAATTGTTATCATTTTGTTTCCACAAATAGAGCTTTCTTTTGGTAGTATTTTATCACCTCTGGGGTTTTTATTTTTGTGATACAAATTAAAAAATACCGAAAATTTTGAAAAAAAAAGTTTTTCTTTGTTTCTGTCACAAAACTTTGTAAATAAGTACATTTTCTCCATCACTGATGGGCACTGATGAGACAGTACTGATTGGCACTGGAGAGGCGGCACTGATGAGGTGGCACTGATGGGCACTGATGATGAGGCACATATATGCAGCACTGATATGCGGCACTAATAAGCAGCACTGACGGGTACTGATAGGTGGCACCGGGCACTGACAGGTGGCACTGATAGGTGGCACTGGCGGGCACTGATAGGCGGCAATGATAAATGGCATTTTTTTAGGACACATTCCCTGGTGGTCCTGGGTGGCATCCAAGTTGGGCACTAAGTGCCATCCATGTTGGACACTGTGCCCCTTACCTGGTGGTCTAGGGTGGGCTCCCTGGTGGTCAGGGTGGGCTTCCTTGGTAGTCTCCCTGGTGGTCCCTGGGTGGTCATTCCCTGCTGGTCCTGTTGGCATCCCTGGTGGTCCTGGGTGGTGATCCTATGGGAAGCTTGCACTGATAAACAATCAGTGCAGACCCCCCCTGACAGGAGAGCAGCTGATCAGCTCTCCACTACTCGCATCTGCAGACGCAAGTAGAGGAAAAAACGATAAACGGCTCTTCCTGTTTACATTGTGATCAGCCGTGATTAGTCACGGCTGATCACATGGTAAAGAGTTTCCGATGGAAGCTCTTTACCGAGATCGGTAATGCGGTGGGTCAGACTGACACACTGCACCACTGGCACCACCGAACGCTGCGATGCACGCCCCTGCTGGTGCGCGATCGCGGGTTATCCTGAGGGCGTCAATGGACGTCCAGTCAGGATAACGGAACCAGCGCCCGGCCGCCATTTGTCTATAGGCTGGGCGGGAAGTGGTTAAAGAGTGAATTAAATAGTGAATAAAACCAATATTTGGCATTACAACTGATTTATTTACTAATACCTCCCAATTTTCTGATAAAGAAAGACACCTTTTAGCACTCAGGGGTTAATTTCCTAAAACTGGAGAGTGTAAGATCTGGTGCAGCTGTGCACAGAAACCAATCAGCTTGCAGGTTTTATTGTCAAAGCTTAATTGAACAACCTGAAGTTAGAAGCTGATTGGCTACCATGCACAGCTACACCAGATTTTGCACTCTCTAGTTTTAGTAAATCAACCCTATGCCTAGGTTCACATTGGAGAGATTTGAAATGCGATCTGACATGTCAAATTACATGCCAAATGGTGGCAATTGGTGCCAACGGCACTGCCCGAATTGATGTAACACCGCATGACAGGTCCGTGTCTGCACACTATGCAGAGCGGACACGGACACATCCCGCTGTTCTCTATGGGGCAGTCTTCTCCTGATTGGCAGATGCCGACGGGTGACAGTGGACACATGTCCACTGACATCTGCTGCCCCATGGATAACAATGGGTAATCTGATCACATCTGCCTGAAAAATGGAAAGGTGGACCCCATCAGTCCACTGGTGTGAAAGGGGCCTTTCAGGGCCAACAATGCAAAAACAGTTCAGCATCCTACTTTTTTAAATGTATACTGATAGGGCGAGGAATATTCTAAAATTGTTAAAAATGTTGGCCTAAAATAAAAATGTTTTTATTTAACTGCCATATACTGTATGTTGCCTTTTTTAACCCAGTCACATAATTTACATTTGATGTAAGTAATTGAAAATGTCAGTGCTGTGATTTTATTTTTTTTACTATTTTTACTATTATATTATACCATTTTATATGTGTATCATTTTGTTATATCTGCACAAATAATCAATAGCAATGTCATGTTATATCAAAGTCAATTTCTTCAGTTCATACATTTACTTTAATGTAGGTGTAAACCCGTACTGGATTGGTGAAATCGATGCACCTGCAAGTAAGAAGCCTTTACTGTACAGAGACCGACAACCCCCCAATTTGTACAGCAACAGAAAATCTTTGTCTCAGCAATTAGACTGTCCTTCAGGAATTGTACAGGTAAAAGCAACACTAGTATACTCTAATTGTATAAAAAAACAAAACAAAGAAAAGCATAAGGGTGTTAGTAAGGGTATTAGTGTTACATAAAACCTTGGGTGGTCTGTGTCCTTTGGGCATTGCCATACAGATGTGCTTGTTAGCAGTTTATATGCACTCTGGATAACAATAACAGAAGATGACATATGAGCAGAGCAATCTAACCACCCTTGGGTAATTTTTTGTAATACTCTTGAGTAAAATTTCCACTACAATAAAAAAAAAACACAACAACCTGTTTAACATTATAAAAAAAGGATTGTGGATGCAATATATACAGTATATAATTTATGTTCTAAATTTTCTATATACCCCACTTTGGGAAACATTTTACCAGAAAAACATATTCAGTCTTAACACAAGTAATCTAAATATATTATATACATTATATATTTATATAATATTATATTTATAATTTATATTATATTATATACATTATTATTACATTATTGTATACTCTCGAAGAGTAAATTGAAGAATAAAATCAGAAATACATCTCAGAAAGCCGCCAGATGACTCCTGTGTGCCGGGCTCCGTTCCCTGCGAGCGTCGCATCACACGGGGACGGAGACCGGCGGGAAATTCAAAAAGTGAAACACACACAGCACATACAGTACACTGTAATCTGTAAGATAACATTACTGTATGAAATCATTACACATCCCCTTTGTCCCTAGTGGTTTGCCCAGTGCCCTGCATGCACTTTTATATTATATATGTCATTCTTTCTGCCTGGAAACATGAGAATGTCCATAGCAACCAAAAAGTGTCCTTTTGCATCAAAAGTGGTTTTTGATCAGCTAGAAAACAGTGATAGTAAATAAGAATCATTTGCAGAATTGAGTAATACTGATTTTTGGGGAAATTTATCATCAGAAATTGAAAGTGACGACAGCGACAATTCTGCAAATGAGCAAATTTCAGTGTTTTTGGTTTGATTACATTATTGAATACATTTTATTACTATTACGGTATTATTTTTGATAACTATTTTTAGTTATTTATTATATTATAATTTATGATTTTATTTTTCAAACTTTTTCATACCCGGGATGTCTACTAGACTCTTGTTTGGACAGATTTAAGTGAGTTATTCCTAAGAATTACAGACCTACAATATAAAACGCCAAATTTTCATGCAAAATAATCGTACCGCTTTCAGCACCAAAAATCTGAAATAATCATACCACCAGGGAGGTTAAGGAGGAGGATGAGCTGGGACTGATATCCCAGCTAGAAATGGCAGCAAAACTGAGAAATGTAATTGTAATGGGGTACTTCAATTATCCTGATATTGACTGGGCACAGGGGACAGCACACTCATTAAAGGCACGTCATTTCGTGAATGTCCTACAGGACAACTTCATGTCCCAATTGGTGGAGTCCCAACTAGAAAGAATGCCCTGTTAGATCTATTAATTACAAATAACCCGGATCTGGTCTCAGATGTGGCAATTTGCGATAACTTGGGATCTAGTGATCATAGAATGATAGCATTTACGGTAAATCACAAGAGGAAGAGGCAAGAGGGCAGCACTAAAACACTAAACTTTAAGCGAGCCAATTTTCCGAAACTACGGTCATTACTGCAGGACATAAATTGGGACATAATACTAGATAAAATGAACACAGAAGAAAAATGGGAATGTTTTAGGAGCATATTAAATAAGGGTATCGCACAGTGCATTCCAGTGGGCAATAAATTTAAAAGAGCAAAGATGAAACCTGGGTGGTTAAACCGTAATGTGAAAAGCCTCATTAAAGAGAAAAACTTGGCCTTTAAAAAATATAAAGGGGGAGGGTCAACTTCTGAATTAAAAATCTACAAGGAATGTAACAAGAGGTGCAAAAATGCAATCAGGGCGGCTAAAAAGGATTATGAGAAACACATAGCGGAGGAGAGTAAAAAAAACCCCAAAGAAATTCTTTAAATATATTAATAATAAAAAGGCAAAATCAGAGCACATTGCACACTTGAAGGATGATAATGGGGGGATGGTTACAGATGACACAGGAAAGGCAACGGTATTGAATACCTTCTTCTCCTCAGTTTTTACACAAGAAAGGGAGGGGTTTACCGACCACAACCATACGGTTAGTACCACAGCACAGGACATACCCTTGTGGCTAACGAAGGCTGGAGTCAAAGAAAATCTAGATAAACTCAATACAAGTAAATCCCCAGGACCAGATGGCTTACATCCGAGAGTTCTCAGTGAAGGTCAAGTCAGGTTATAACCAGGCCATTCTTCATAATATTTGTGGATAGTATAATGATGGGAGTGGTGCCAGAGGAGGAAAGCCAATGTGGTGCCACTATTTAAAAAAGGGCAGAGACATATTCCTGGGAATTACAGGCCAGTCAGCCTAACATCAATAGTGGGTAAGTTATTGGAGGGGATAATTAGAGACTATATCCAAAAATTAACTGAAGAGGGTCATTAGCAGTAATCAGCACGGGTTTATGAAGGGTTCCTGCCAGACAAACCTGCTAACATTCTACGAGGAAGTGAGCGGCCATCTAGATAGGGGGAGTTCAGTGGATGTGGTGTACCTGAATTTTGCAAAAGCTTTTGACACAGATCCCCATAAACGCTTGATTTACAAGCTAAGGTCTGCAGGTATAGACCATAAGGTTTGTTCTTGGGTAAAGAACTGGTTACAGGGGCGTGTCCAAAGGGTGGGGATTAATAACATGTACTCAGACTGGTCTGGAGTGACAAGTGGGTTACCCCAAGGATCCGTTTTGGGACCAATATTATTCAATTTATTCATTAATGATCTAGGGGAAGGGATTAACAGCTCTATCTCAGTTTTTGCTGACGATACAAAAATAAGCAGGGTAATAACATCACAGCAGGATATTGACATTCTACAGAATGACCTGAACAAATTAACGGAGTGGGCAGACAAATAGCAAATGAGGTTCAATGTAGATAAATGTAAAGTAATGCACTTGGGGGCAAAAAACATAAAAGCACAGTACTCTCTACGGGAAGAGCCTCTGTGGTGAATCGAGAATGGAGAAGGATCTGGGGGTCCTAGTAGATGACAGAATGAGGAATAGCATGCAGTGTCAAGCAGCAGCAACCAGAGCAGGTAGAATATTAGCATGCATAAAAAAAGGGATTTGCTCCAGGGATAAAACTATAATTCTGCCACTATATAAAACCCTGGTTAGGCCACATTTGGAGTATTCTATCCAGTTCTGGCCACCAGTCCTCAGGAAGGATGTACTGGAGCTGGAGAGAGTCCAAAGGAGGGCAACTAAACTGATAAGAGGAATGGAAGCCCTTACTTATGAGGAACGACTGCAGGAGCTAAACTTGTTCTCTTTGGAGAAGCAACGCTTAAGAGGGGACATGATTGCGATCTATAAATATCTCAATGGGGATCCTAGCATAAAAGAAAAACTGGTTAGTCTCAGGGAATGTAGGACGACAAGGGAACACACACTAAGACTGGAAGAAAAGCGGTTTAATCTGAGAATGCGTAGGGGGTTCTTCACTGTTAGGGCAATAAAGTTGTGGAACGCTCTTCCGCTGGCAGCAGTGACTATAACATACAGCAATATGGGTACTGACTGACAGGAGTACACCTACAAGGGTTGAACTGGATGGACTATTTTCTTTTTTTCAACCTTGACTATTTGTAACTATGTAAGAGTTGTATAAATAAAGGATGGACACATTGATATTGTCTCATTAAATCTGCATGTTCCTAGGGTGTTTCCCGTTCTTCAAGGTCATTGAGTTCTGCGCACCTAGCAAACTTGAGAGGTTCTTCACAAGTGTCTGTTATTTCCAATATTATTTTAATGAAAGGCCAAGGCAAGGTAAGTGTTTTTTTTTTATTCAATATTTTTTGCCTTCCTCTGGATTAACTTAAACCTGAGCTCCATCCAAAAGGGGAAGCACCGCTTGTTTGCTTCCCCCCCCTCCGGTGCCACATTCGGTACCTTTTAGGGGGTACCTGTTTTTGACAAGTACCCGTCCCCACTTCTCGGAGACCTTGCCGCGGACCTCGCCACAGGAAGTTCGCTCCCCCTCCTTCCCCCGCCGCCGGGCCATACAGAAAGTGCAGCACGCTTGGTGCATGCGCAGTAGGGAACCGGCTGTGAACCTGCAAGGCTTCACAGCCAGTTTCCCTTACAAGAAATGGCGGCGGCAGCCAGTGCCAGGACAAGGTAATTTAGAGCCCAGGGCGAACATGCCAAACTGCCCCCCCCCCAAGATGCATGAGAATTAAGTGTTAGCAAAACCCCCCCCCCCCCCCGAAATAAATAAATAAAATGAGCAATAATCTGCATGCTTAGGCCCTAAGCATGAATTCCCCCTCCTCCTATGACAAATCTGCCCCCCTGCTGAAATCCGCCCTCCCAAGCACAAATCTTTGACCCTCAACCCCCCCTCCCCAGCACAAATCCCCTCCCCCCAAAAAAATCACTTCTTCTAGCACAAATCCTCTACTCCTGAAATATGCCCTCTGAATACACATACTCTCCCCCTCCACTCCAAATCTTCCCTCCTAGCACAAATCTTCCCCCCCAAAACGTTCCCTCTTAGAACAAATACCCTTCAATCATCCCTACTAGCACAACCACTGAAAAAAATGTCTCCTCCTAGCACAAATCCCCTCCTTCCTCTACCATATCACCTCTTCTAGCACAAATTCTTTTCCCCCATCTTCTCTCCCAACACAAATACCCCTAAATCAGCTTTCCTAGCACCCTTTCCCCAAATTTCCTCTCCTAGAACAATTCTTACCACCTGTTGCCTACCCAATTCCCCCCACCCAACACAAATCCCCTCCCCCAATCTCTTCTTGCCACCCCTGCACCTCACATGATACCACAGTGCTCAGAGCAGCCGCCCCTTCCACCCACCCCTTGTCCCGGCCCTGGTGGCATCACCCGAGTGGACTGAAAAATTGGCTGGGGTGCTGACATCGCGGGATTCCTGGACCCCAATTTTTGGGGGGCTGGAGCTTACTCTATTATAGTATTGGTTGAACTATACTAGACTAAATTTCTATTAACTGCTTGCCGACTGCCTCACGTAGGAGAACGGCGGCAGAGTGGGTCTCCTGCACTGGATCACGTATCTAGTATGTAATCCAGCACTTCCCGGGCACGCCAGCTATGCTGTGATTAGTCACAGCACAAGCCAATCAGCGGGTGCTGGCCAATGATTAACCGCCGGCACCCGCTGATCAGCGAGGAGGAAGACAGGACAGAGCTCTGTCAACGATGACCTGATGGCAGATCACCGCCATTACTAAAAATAAATAAATAAATAAAAATTCCAGTATATATACCGTAGTTTATAGATGTGTTAACTTTTCCACAAACCAATCAATATACACATATTGTGATTTTTTTTTACCAAAAATATGTGGTAGAATACATATTGGCATAAATTGATGAAGAAATCAGGTTTTTTTAAGTTTTTATTGGATATGTTTTATAGCAGAAAGTAAAAAAATATTGTTTTTTTTTTTTTTTTCAAAATTATCTTTTTTCATTTATAGCGCAAAAAATAAAAAACCCAGTGGTGATCAAATACCACCAAAAGAAAGCTGTGTGAAGTAAATGATATAAATGTTATTTGAGTACAGTGTTGCATGGTCGTGCAATTGTCAGTTAAAGTGACGTAATGCCAAAAAAACTAAAAATGGCCTGGTTAGGAAGAAGGGTAAATCTTCTGGAGCTGAAGCTTGAAGGTTAAAGAATAAAGATGATGCGTTACATAAACACAACGTATAGTATACATAGGTAGGACAAAGGAAGAGATAAAGTTAAAAAAAAAAAAAAAGAGAGGCATATAACACAAAAATTCAATGCATATAGAAGAGGTCTTAATTAAGGAGGTACTCTAACTGTAAAGGTGGGAAGAAGCTTGGAGTATCTCTCTATACTCTGGTCTGTTTAGGTAGATTGCCTGACACAATGTTATAGTCAGAAATAAAATACTCATTTCATCAACCATTACAAAAAGGAAAAACATTTAAAAATTGACTGTCTTCCTGTCTCTCAGGGACTTGGATTCAGTATTGTTGGTGGGAAGGACAGCATTTATGGACCAGTTGGCATTTATGTGAAGACGATATTTCCAGATGGAGCAGCTGCAGCTGATGGAAGGCTGCAAGAAGGTAATCTTGTCCACAGATCATCTCATTTTATGTGCACTGGATTTAGGATAGCAGTGAGCAACCTGTTTTAGAAGTCTGCATGTAATGTGCTTTGATTAAGGAAAAGAAATGAAAGTGTGCTACAAGAATCCAAATTTTAAAACATTAGGGTTGATTTACTAAACGCAAATAATCTGCTTACTTTACAAGGGAAGTTCCACTTTACAAAGAGATCTTCCCTGACTTCCACCAGTCAATCCTGCAAAAATGTTTATTTTCTATACATGTATAGCGCCCTCTACCGTAGGTAGGTGCTTAACCACTTCAGCCCCGGAAGGATTTCACACTTTAGGACCAGAGCACTTTTTGCGATTCGGCGCTGCGTCGCTTTAACTGACAATTGCGCGGTCGTGCGATGTTGTACCCAAACGAAATTTGCGTCCTTTTTTTCCCACAAATAGAGCTTTCTTTTGGTGGTATTTGATCATTGCTGCGTCATTTCTGATCGCCGCTATAAACAAAAGAAGAGCGACAATTTTGCAAAAAAACCCAAATGTCTTACTTTTTGCTAAAATACAAATCCAAAAAAAAAAATACAAAAAAACATTTTTTTTCATCGGTTTTGGCCGATTCATATTCTGCCTCATATTTGTAATAAAAAAAATTGCAATCGGCGTTTATTGATCGGTTTGCGCAAAAGTTGCCGCGTTTACGGATGATGAGAATGTTTTTTTTTTTTTTATTATTTTTTACTAGTAATGGCAGCGATCTGCGATTTTTAGCGGTACTGGGATATTGGGGCAGACATGTCGGACCATTTTGACACTTTTTTGGGACCATTGGCATTTATACAGCGATCAGTGCTATAAAAATGCACTGATTACTGTGTAAATGCCATTGGCAGTGAAGGGGTTAACCTGCAGGGGGCACTCTAAGGGTTAACTGTGTTCCCTGGGCGTGTTCTAACTGTGTGTGGGCTGCCCTAGCAGGGGAAGGGAAGTGATCACAGCTTCCATGTAGAGGAAGGCTGTGATCACAGCCCTTCCCCCTCTCACAGAACGGAGGCCCGTGTTTACTTACACGGACCTCCGTTCTTTCAGTGCGGGGGGCATCGCGGGTAGCCGGCGACGATCGAGTCTGCCGCACCCGCTCCCTGGCCCCCCCCCCGAACACAGTGAGCGTGCGGGCGCGCCTCCGGCGGCGCGCGCTCACAGTGCGCGATCTCGCAGCCGCCGTCGTATGACGGCGGTTTGCGATATCGAGCCACTTTGTCGCCGTCAACCTGCGGTTGACGGTCAGCAAGTGGTTAATGAGAGAGTTTTGTGTTAGGTGAGGTACATTTAGTCAGACCTGATTGTTTTGATTCTGGGCAGAGGAGTCGCCCAGGGAGGACTGGTGATTGCAGGTAGTGACACTCCCTGGTAACCCTGCCTTTTAGGTTCAAAATATTCTGGGACAAAGGCTGGGAAAGAGGGGTGGAACTGCCTAAGGTATCTCAGGGAGCCCTGTCCAATCTCTAATCTGGATTGGCAGGGGGCAGGCCTCCTTAAATACCTGGATTAGCCCAGTCGGGGGGAGGAGAGTTTGGGTGGAAGAGCTGGAGATGGAATTGTGTGGAGGCTGCCAGGGCCTTGAGGGAGCTCTTAGTCGTGGGGGGGCCTTGGCCTGGGAGAGCTTGGGTGCAGCCAGGAGGAGAGAGTGAGATCCTGGAGGACAGGCACAAGGCAGAGCGGGAAAGGACAGCAGGAGAGAGCACTATCAGAGAGATCTCTAGGAGAGGAACTATAAGTGACAGGCAATGGGGAGTGATGCACTCCCTGAAAAGCTGGAAGAGGTACACCAGAGCATATTGGGGTGAGAGGCAGTCTGAGAAGGTTACAAGATCCAGTTGGGACTGTGGTGTCACTGTGGCAGTGGAGGGGGCCATTGCAGCTGGAAGGGCTGGCAGGGCCTGGAAGAGGATGGGCTGGGAGCAGTAGTCCATCAGGTTAGCTAGCACACGTGCACTTTGCAACACTCAAAGGACCCAGGGTCCCTGCCTGTAATGGGCGGTCCAGATGTCATGCTAAAACTAAAGCAAGCCTCACCATGTGCTAGCTGGATGGAACCAAGTTTGTGCAGGAGAAAGGAACAAGGAGTAAACCGGGCAGCTAGTGTTTGTGCTGGAGTGAAGAAGAAGAAGAGTATATACTGTGATGTATATATCGGTCCCATTAAAGAACTGTTGATCCGTGGGCATCCCATAATCATCCCTATCCTATCCAAGTTCAATCCCCTAATAAAAACACAAGAAAACAAAGTACCTGCATGTTCTGTGACTCCGGATGTGAGGAAAGAGTGTGACTGAAGGCAGTGTGAGCAGGTGAACCACAGCATTCAGCAACCGCCAAGGGGGCAATGGCTACATTTGGGTTTCAGCCTGTCTCATGTAAATCTGCCAGTTGTTACCCCTAGCAACTGTAGTGAAATGAGCCAAGGAAATGTGATTTTTCTGCTATTAGCAAGGATTGAACCTGGGAAGAGGACTTATGTGCTCTGCCCATCAAACAAGTGCGACAATACAAGTGCCGTTGCCCATAGCAACCAGCGGGAGCAGTCACCAATTGCTGCTCCTGCATAACCTAGTTGCTCCAGCTGGCGCTGGGGCGGATACTTGCAAATAATTTCCCTCAATTCAGACTTGTAAACTTGCATTATCACCCATGGCAACCACGGCGGGCGATCGGATTACAAATATGTCCAGCACTCTGCAAAGGCTAGACATTCCTCACTGGGATTACAAACACACCCAGCATACAGCAAATGCTGGGCCTATTGAACTTATACTTCAAACTCCTGCTTTGAGCAGTAAAGTGTGCACGGAGCTGTTTCCTGTTGCCCGGGGTGATCGGAGTAAGACTGCGGGTGCCTGTCAGAGGCAGTGGCGGCTGGTGAAATTTTAGGATGGGGGGCCGTCCTTCCTTTTTGACCCCTCCCGCTTCTCATAAGCCCCACCCCTTATAGTTTCCACCCTTTTGTCAGGAGTATACAGCCCAGCATCACCAGATAGTGGTATATAGCATCACCAGTTAGGAGTATACAGAGTCACCATATTGCAGTATACAGAGCCCCAGATAGCAGTATACAGAGTCACCATATAGCAGTATACAGAGCCCCAGATAGGGCATACAGTCACCCAGATAGGGTATACAGTCACC
>BLSH010322103.1:255214-280876 GCA_018402905.1 Glandirana rugosa | reverse complement strand
CAACTGTAGCTCAAACGATATGGTCAATTAGTCGAGGACGACACAGATTAGTTTTACCCGGTGGCCGTCACGTTCGCGTGTGTGGTCTTGGCCTTCACGTCCTAGTGCATTACCCAATGTGTCCAATGACTAGGTTGCTAAATTATTAGGTCTCGACTATACAGACCCAATGGTCTCATCTTAGACCAATGTACAATACCTTCCATTTTTTCATTTTTGTCTCCAGGAACGCGATGATACCGGTGACGATCATCACCAATATTTTCTATTTATTATTCCTCATCCTATTTTGTCATGATCCAGCGGCGACATGGATTATATACTGTTCCATATAATTATATGATTGTATTATACAGGCTGCGCAGTACCACTCCTCTACATATTAATTGCAATATACCTTGTCATATATTAGGTACAGCGGCGACCTAGTACTGTTTTATCCTACTCCTTATTATTTATCTTTTATAACCACTACTAGCAGTGGCCATAGTAGCGCAAGGACCTCTGTTTTTACTTTTTTACCTTCCATAACATGTAACCAGATTCTACTCTGGTAACCCAGACATATCAGCTCTGGATTATTAAATCGTTGGATCAGTAACCTGTGTAACCCATTACGTGATCCTGCACTTCCGGTTCTGGTGTGTGCGCTTGCACTGCCGGTGGCCCATTTTGATTAGACACAGCAGGAGCTGATTAACTGGTATAGCAAACTCGATGTCAACTGGCACCCGCCAATGCTTTGGTATACAGGCAGAATGGTGGTCTGCCTATGTAAACAAGACAGATCGCCATTCTGTCACTACAGAAGACATAGATTCTGTGTCTCGGCTAAGCAGGGGTGCCGATCCATGACTTCTCCCAGTACAAGCACCTCCCCCACAGTAGTAAAGCACTGGTCAAGCACACATTTCAACCTTTGATCGCCCCTGGTGTTAACCCCTTCCCTGCCAGTGTCTTTAGTACAAGTACAGCACATATTTGTTTAGCACTGATCACTGTATTACTGTCACTAGCCCCAGGGCCATCTTTAAAGCGGGGCAAATGGGGCAGCTGCCCAGGGCCCTGTCACTGTTTTGGGGCCCCAAGCTGCCCGGTAAGTCCGTGCTACCTGCAAATCGGGAGCCCCGTCGGCGCTGCAAATCCATTGGTTCAGCGAGTCCATCCACTATACACACAGGGACAGCTGGCATTGGCACACTGTGATGCAGAATTCTCTATCAAGGAAGGAAGAGCAGGCGGGGCCCTGAGCTCCACTGAAGCTCTGAGCCACCCTTTGCCATTCATGCTGCCTGAGTCCCGGTTCACACAAGGGTGGCTTCAAAGTCGCCCGATTCTCATCCTGCTTTGAAGCCGCCCATGCAGCGGGACTTCAGCACGGCTTGCAAACGACTTCTGTATATAAGTCAATGCAAGACGCTCTGAGGTTGCCCCAAAGTAGTATAGGAACCTTTTTCTAAGTCGGAGCAACTTGAGTCGCTCCTATTAGAACGGTTCCATTGTACTGCACAGAGCGTGACTTGTCAGGCAACTAACAAGTCGCCCCTGTGTAACTGACTGTATATCGGAGGCCTTGGGGGGACTGCATAGTGGAGACATTGTCAGAGTGCTAGTGGCAGCCAACAGCACAGGTGTGAGCCCGGCAGCCCGCGGATGGTGAGATCGGAGCTCAGCTGCCCAGGACCAGGTAGGTCTTTCTCCTCCCCTGGCTCACTATGTTATGTAGTGAGTTTTAAAGCCCTGACCTGGCTGTGGCTGTATTGATTAGAGAGCAGAGCACGCAGCATGGGCCACCAGACCAGTGTCACTGCACTCTCACTGCAGTGTCATAGAAGGGGGCATGTATCTAAAAGGCAAATACTGCCTTCCAGCCCAGCCCTCTTATCTACAAGGAAAAATATGGGTTTATGTATATAAGATTTACCCATAATCCCATGTTTTTCTCACACAGCTAAGAGGGAGAATGAGAATCTGCTGCTGCTGAAAAGGTACAGGCTAAATAATACATTATTATGCTATATGTTACAAGATAATATTTTTTTCATTTATCTATTTACTGTGAAATTACTGGTTTGAAGTTATACATTCAAACTTCGGTAATTTGTCCATTAAGCCACCAGCTTGAGTACAGTTTTTGAAAGTATAGTAAATTACCTTATTTGTATATTACTTACTTATGGTAATTAACCTCTTGCCACCCAGGTCAATTCTGATACTTCTCTCCTATATGTAAAAATCATAATCTTTTTGCTAGAAAATTACTCAGAACCCCCAAACATTATATATATTGTTTTAGCAGACACCCTAGGGAATAAAATGGCGGTTGTTGCAACTTTTTATGTTACACAGTATTTGCGCAGCAATTTTTCAAACACGTTTTTTTTGGATAGAAACTGTTTCATGAATTTAACAAAAAAAACAGAAAAGTTAGCCCATTTTTTTTGTATAGTGAGAAAGACGATGTTATGCTGAGTAAATAGGTACCTAACATGTCGGGCTTTAAAATTGCCCACACTTGTGGAATGGCACCAAACTTCATCACTTAAAAATCTCCATAGGCAACGCTTTGAATTTTTTATTTAGAGGTTACATGTGTAGAGTTACAGAGGAGCTCTAGTGCTAGAATTATTGCTCTCGCTCTAACGTTCGTGGCGTATGTAACCTGTGTGTATTTGGCTCTGATACTAGCCAGTGCCTCACCAGCCACTGACCTCACCGCACCGCATGAAGCCTAACGGAGCAGTGTGATGCGTAATTGGGCACTGCGATAAGAGGTGCTGTGATGTGTAAAGGGGCTCTATGACATGAAAATGGCTGCATTATGTTTGCATTATTAAAGTTTTTTTTAGATAATTCTATGTGCGTGTTTATTTTTTGGGATGTTGGTGTGCAGAGCAAAATTGCATGGGGAGGAGGGGCCCAAAAAAATGTTTGCCCAGGGTCCAATCCATATTAAAGATGACCCTGACTGGTCCCCAAAAAGTGTCAAATGTGTCGGTTAGTGACTGATTTGTCTGCCTCAATATCGCAGTCCCGCTATTTGTCACTGATTGCCACCATTACTAGTAAAAAAATAAAAATAAATATAAATATAAATACAATAAAAATGAAAAATAAAGAAATAAATATATCCCATAGTTTGTAGACACTATAACATTTGCGCAAACTGATCAATATACGTTTATTGGGGGTTTTTATACCAAACATATGCAGCAGAATACATATTGGCCTAAATTGATGAAGAAATTCGATTTTTTTACATTTTTTATTGGATATGTTTTATAGCAGAAAATAAATTATATTGTTTTTTTGTCGGTCTTTTTTCGTTTATAGTGCAAAAAATAAAAACCGCAGAGGTGATCAAATACCTCCAAAAGAAAGCTCTATTTGTGGGAAAAAAATACATAAATGTTATTTGGGTATAGGGTCACATGACCGCGCAATTGTCAGTTAAATTAATGCAGTGCCATATTGCAAAAAAATGGCCTGGTGATGAAGTAGGTGAACCTTCTGGAGGTCAAGTGGTTAAAACTTCAAAAGATATAATGAAAGCGAAAATGAGGTTGTTGTAAATATCAATATATCAACTGTAAAAAAGCAATAATCAGAATGTTTTGTTTCTATAAAATAGCAAAGGTGAATGGCCAGCCAACCTATGTGTGTTTCCTCTCTCTCTGGCTTTAACGAATCAGCCCCACAGCATAACAAGTCAAACAGTGCCTTACACAGAAAATGGTGAAAGCTACTAAAATATATCATCAAGCATTTAAATGTGATGTTGTCGCTGTAAAAGGAATCGAGGTATGACAAGTCTTGTAGATCAGACAATTAACTTTTATTTCTTTGCAGGGGATGAAATTCTAGAACTGAATGGAGAGTCAATGTACGGCTTAACACATAACGATGCACTGCAAAAATTTAAGGTGAGAAATGATGCATGCTATTGGTACTATTGTTCTTATTTTGTGAGCCCTGATCAAGCTTTGGGAGGTGTTTTCCTGTGACAAATGCTTATGCGGCCCTGATCTTCCTTTTCTGGGGTCCTTCAGCGGGGCTCCAGGCTCCTCTTCATCATCGAGTGCCCTCAGGGAGAGCCGAATTCCCGCACTCGTGCGGGCACACTCCAGAGTCCTGCTGCTGTGTACATTGACACAGACAGCAGGAATCGGCCCGCCCCCCCAGCTCCCATGTCTCTGAATTTGATTGACAGTAGTGGGAGCCAATGGCCTCGTTCTCGTCACTGGAACAATCGGGTTCAGGTAAGAAAAAGGGAGGCCCTAGGGGTAGGGTTGCTACCTCATCCTTTTAAAACCAAACACATTTAATACACAGGTTCTGTGGCTAATTAAGGTGGGAATTAAACTCACTTGGTGCCTTATTTGCATTAAATTAGCCTCAGAAATGGTGTAATTAATATGTGTTTGGTTTTAAAGGGATGAGGTGGCAACCCTATCTGGGGGGCAGCTGCAGCACAGAAGGTTTTTCACCTTAATGCATAGAATGCATTAAGGTGAAAAACCATGGTACTTTACAACTCCTTTAAGGGGGCCGGATTGTCGTTATTGGGAGTAGAAAAGGTCTTGACATTGGTGGGAATAAACAATTCCCCATTGTTGCTGTCAGTGGGAGGAACAGCGTCCCATCATTGGTGTCAGTGGGAGCAACTGTGCCCCATCATTGGTGTCATTGGGCCCAATTGTTGGTGTCATTGGGAGGAATTGTGTCCCATATTTGATGTCATTGGGAGGAATTTTGCCCCTTCATTGGTGTCAGTGGGGGGAATTATGCCCTGCTGTTGGTATCAGTGTATGAAAATAATATATAAAACAAAAAATCTGCGCTAGGTGACGATCATCAAAAATACTGTGAAAACAACCCGGTGAAAAAACAATAATAATAATAATCATATGACTATAGGCTGCTGTACACTGGGTGCTGGACACCCCCCAAAGTCAAAGAATGTATAGAAACAGCGCCAGCACAAATGGATTCATATAATGTTCAGGATAGATTTCATATAATAAAAATCTTGATAGAAAAGGTGCTCCAATGCTCTACTCAGTTACCTGAAAAGTGCTGTGGTGCTTCAAGTAAACAATTTTGTGCCACAAAAGTGCCATGGTTCCACACCCCCCTCTTTCTTCCTCACTCACCAGAAAACATGGACCCTCATCTTTGCAGTCTAGGGGTCATGAAAGGCATAAACTGGTGTCTGTGGGATCAAGTCTTAGTAGTGGATATTCCTTCCAAGGACCAAAGTGTTCAAACAATGTAAATCTCCACCAGGCTCGGTATAAATATAAAGAAGCTCATAGTGTATCACTTTTTTAAGAGATTTTAATAGCGCAATTAAAAAACCTACTTACAGGAAGGCTAAAAACATTAGGCAAATCAAAGGACAATTCCGGATCAAGCTGAGCGTGGTTGATCAGGAATTGCCCTTTGAATGACCTTTATCCTGAACATTATATGAAGCCATTTCTGCTGGCGCTGTTTCTATACATTCTTTGACAGTGGATGAAAATAGTGCCCCAAGGGCTGGATAAATGTAGACAAGGGCCGCATCTGGCCTCCGGGCCACAGGTTGCTATTTAGCAATCCAGAGTGTAGAACCCACTTCTAAATTAATTCAAGGACACAACCTACTTTACAGGTTTTACAAGACACATTTATTAATTGATGTGTACAGAGCTAAAATATTACTTTCATCTTTGTACCATGGCACCAATGTATTGATTCAACACCAGAAAAACATCAGAAAAACATGATACCTAATGGGGCATAATGACACTAAGGGGAAGATAAGGTGAAGCACCATACTAAAATTCTGCACAATTAAAGTGGAATTACACTGCAACTGAGCACCACAAACCAAAACCCCCATTTAATTCATTTTTCATATTCAAAACAAACTCCCCCATCAATCCATGTGTCCATGCTTTACTTTGCTGAGAAATCACTTTGAACCCCCCTCCTAGTATTTCTGGCCATTGCCATCTTAAGTGAGGGCAGATGGTTCATGTAGAATTTACTTCCTGGAATCCATCTGCCCTTAACTCAGGCATGCAGGTTTGGGGGCGGGGTATTCTTAGCTGAGAAAACCCTTCCTTTCTTCCTCCTCCCCTCCTAAAGATTCCTGGAATGTGGTATGTTAGACGTAATTTTGGCCTAAGCCAGAAACCAGGAAGCAAATGAAGGAATGTTAGTTACGTCGGGCCCGACGTCAAGGAAAAAAAATCTGCGTTTTTCGGCGTTATGCATTGGCGTTAGTGAGCGTAAGTGAGCGTCGACGTCAATAGGCGTTTTTTAAAAAAAATCATCCCTCTGCTATTTTTCAACCTAAAAACATCGGCGTCAAAAAACGCCGGTACAATATTAGTTGGCGTTTGTTGTCGTTAATTGGCGTTTTGCGGCGTCGGTGTCAAAAAATGCCAAAACGTTACAGCCTCAGAACGCGATGGCCGTGGGTTCTACTTTCAGCTCACTAACGCCGATGCCATCTACAGCTCAAAAACGCCAACGTTTTTATGGGGCCATTGACTAACATGGAGAGCTGCAAAGAACGCCAGAAAACGCCGGCGTCAAAAAACGTCCGTGTGTATGAGGTCTCAAAGGTTAAAACAAGTAAATATAATATGATTGTATCTTCCTATCTATTTACTAATGCTAGCAGTAAATAGTCAGTGTTGATTGAGAAAGTGAAGTTCTATTTTAACTTGTTGCTTTTTATTATTTCTGCAGCAATTTTTTTCTATAATGCTCTATTGTGCTTTTCCCTTAGCAAGTGAAGAAAGGAGTTCTGACCCTAACAGTCCGGACTGGACTCAGCCCTCCAGATTTTAAAGGTTGCAATTCTCAGATGGTCCGATCTAAAAGCTCCAGCACCTGTGCCATAAGAGATCATAGCCCTCTTCATCCCGAGAATCCTTCGGCTTTATTCAGCTCCAATCCCAATGACAGAGTCCTTATTGAGGTGTCATTACAAAAAGGTATTGACAAGATTATCTATGTAGCGCCAATCAGAAGTAATGGAACCCTATATAACTGTTCAAGAAAACATATACTATAGTAAATGGTCAGGACAATCTGATATATGTATGTATGTTTGTCGAGGAGTAGCCCAACCTTACAGGGGTTGCCCAGAATACTGCATCCATAGCTAGTAATTTATGCAGCTGGTGGTGACAAGGGCAAGGCTGGCATTAAAGCCCAACTCCAGGATATTTGAAAATCCTCCCTTGCAGGGGTTAACTGTGGCTTGAGGACAGTAGAAACACTTTTATTTACCTGATCCTCCGTTCCCCAACACATGGCACCACCCCTTGCTTCATCAGTGGACTTTCCTTCAGCATCATCACATCCAATGCAGGGCTAAAGACCCTCCATTGGTTTTGATGATGCCATGACCTTGGACCACTTGAGCATGTGGGAGAAGACAGTGTGATGACCAGTCTAGCAGCATGGAGGAGCATCTTAGATCTAAGCAAGTAGGTAACCCATGCAGTGCGGGTGCAGCCCCACTGTAAGGGAGAATTTTCAAGCCCAAATTGGGCTTGTACTCTGGGTGACCCCTACCTACTACTGGTAATGGGGACCTCTAGTAGCTTCTAAAGCCCTGTACACACAGGCTGAATATCGGGTGGCATTTGGTTAAATAGAAACCGTCCGACATTCAGTGAGTGTCCAGTGGCCAGTCCGACAGAAGCCGGGTTCTGTCGAAGGGGCATGACCAAAAAGGGTCTGCCGATTGGCACCCAATCAGCACTTCCACACAATGTCGGGGGGGGGGGCGTCCCCCTGTCTTCAGCCTGCTGGGTTGAACATAAAGACCTTTTAGTACAGTGGTTCTCAACTCCTGTCCCCAGGACCCACCAACAGGCCAGATTTTAAGTATTACCTTGGGGAGATGCATGCTAGAATACTGCAATCACTGAGCAGCAAATGATATCACCTGTGATGTATTTCAGTTATCTTGCAAACCTGGACTGTTGGGGGGTCCCGAGGACTGGAGCTGAGAACCACTGTTCTAGTATGTACCAGGCTTTAGGCTCCTATACTGCTTATCAATTCAAATGGATCCTACTCTTTAAACTGTGGTACCATCTTGTGGCCAGAAAGCAGAACTACAGGGGGCCCATCTGTTCGCTTACCCTTCGTATTTATTGTATAAGAAATTACATATATGTGTTGCACATGTCACAAATATAATTATATTTTAAACCTGTCATGGGAGAGACATTGATAGCCTTTTCTGAAAATGCTAGACACCTGGCTTTTTTGCTGACACTTTAGCCTCAGTACTATAATGTGTATTTCCAGATTTGCTGCCAATTAGGAATAACACCTACTTTATATGTGTTGCATGTTCCCATTATAGTAGCATTACTTAAAAATATTTACAAATTACTGGTTACTTTTTAAATTGCTTTTTTACTTGCTCTGTACAAGCCCTCCCTGCTTTGAACGATTAGGAGGGGGTTGTAGAATAACGTTTAATATAATTATCCCTGTCTGCACTTAATACTCTGTTCGCTGATCTTACATAAACCAAGCCCCCCTATTCCATGTGCCCGGCCCCTAATCTACATGCAGGACGCTGGACGCATGGATTTCAAAGAGGTTTTTTTTCATTAACCACTTCCCGCCCAGCCTATAGGCAATTGACGACCAGGCAGTGGTTCAGTTATCCTGACCAGACATCCATTGACGTCTTTCAGGATAACCCGCGATCACGCTCCCACCGGGGCACGCATCGCGGCGATCGGTGGTGCGGTGCATCAGTCTGACCCACCGCATTACCGATCTTGGTAAAGAGCTTCCGTCGGAAGCTCTTTACCACGTGATCAGCCGTGACCAATCACGACTGATCACAGTGTAAACAGGAAGAGACGTGAGAAAAAGAGAACCGATCGGCGGCTCTTCTGGCCCACAAGTGCCACCTATCAGTGCCCATCAGTGCAACGTATCAGTGCCCAGTGCCATCTATCAGTGCTCATCAGTGCCGCCTATGAGCGCCCATCAGTGCCGCTTATCAGTGCCCCAGTCAGTGTTGCTTATCAGTGCCGCCTATCAGTGCCCATCAGTGCTGCATATAATGCTTCATCATCAGTGCCCGTCAGTGCCACCTCATCAGTGCCAATCAGTACTGCCTCATCAATGCAGTCTCATCAGTGCCCATCAGTGATGGAGAAAATGTACTTATTTACAAAGTTTTCTGACAGAAACAGCGAAAAACTTTTTTTTTCTTAAAAATTTTTGGTCTGTTTTATTTGTAGCGCAAAAACAAAAACCACAGAGGTGATCAAATACCACCAAAAGAAAGCTCTATTTGTGGGAATGAAATGATAAAAATTATGTTTGGGTACAGCGTTGCACGACCGCGCAATTGTCATTCAAAATGTGACAGTGCTGAAAGCTGAAAATTGGTCTGGGCGGGAAGGGGGGTAAGTGCCTGGTATTGAAGTGGTTAAAAGAAATGTTCACCAGAGATATCGGGGCGATTTACTAAAACTGGTGCACACAGAATCTAATGCAGCTCTGCATAGTAACCAATCAGCTTCTAGGTTTAAGCCCTGGTTCACACCGATGTGGGTTTCTCCACATCACACCACACTGCTTGGCAATGCAATCTGCGTCAATGTTAGGTTAGCAACACCCCGAAACAGATTGCAAAACGCAGTGCAATTGCCAGAATCTCATCCCAGGTGTGGGGGAAAAAAGGCTCCTGCACCATTTTGGTGTGAATACGATGCGATATGAGCCATACAAACGTTTGGCTCAAATCGCACCCCACAGATATCGCTTGTGATGTGCGCATCACATGCAGTGTTTTCCATGTACCGGTGTGAACCTGGGCTTACTGTCAAAGCTTAATTGAATGACTTACATAGTTTGTTTGGGCCAAGCTGGAACTATATCCCTCACTAACCTGTGAGGCTGCTGGATGTGCGGTATAAACTCTATGTAACTGCGACCACATACAGCATACCACACTGTGTTCCGGATGCAAACCGAGATGTCCTGTCTCGGCCGCTCATTAGGGGCGCACGGGCGCTGACCCCCCAATCCATGCACCCAGGCCCCTAATCTACATGCGGGGCACCAGACACATGGATTTCTAAGCCGCCACAGGTAAATGCATGGCTGATGGGGGCCTGGTGGGCGAGCCGGGGGGAGGGTTGTTTTGGTGTTGTCAATGGTGTGCGGTGGTATGCTGGAGAAACAGGGGGGGGGGGTTGTTTAGTGTGGGGAGGTGGGCTGGAGCGACGGGGGGCTGTCTGTGGTCATGTCTGTGTGCTGCCCCCCCGACTGATGGAGCATCAGCCGCCACTGGTCTACAGTAGCGATGATTGGCTGTTCAGAAGGAGCAATGTATTTTATCCATGAATATAAAGCTTCCTCTGATTGGCTGAGTCAGAGATGTGATATCATCATCCCGCCTCTCTGACTCATCAATCAGAGTCTGCATATGTATGGAAGTCAGCAGAGCTTAAAGTGGTTGTCAACCTGTGACAACCACTTTACCTGTAGGTGCCCTGCATATCTCCCAAACCTGCACGGTTCAGGAGATATGCAGTGTACTAGATGTACTGACGTCATGTTGGCACATGCGCAGTGAAGAAACGGCCTCCGTGCCGTTTCTCCACTGACCCTGTGCCGTGACTGGCGGCTCCGCATGCATGCGCGGGAGTGGCGTCACGCGACTCCGGCCAGTCACAGAGCTGATGCGGCCTGGAGCGGGGACATCACTGGACGCCGCAGGCTTGGTTTGCAGGTAAGTGGTTCATAATGGGCTTCTATGCGATGCATAGTAGCCCATTATGCTTCTACTTTACAGGGTTATATTGAGGAAGTAAAACCCAATCTGGATTTCTTTCCTCTTTAACCTCATCCACCGACTAAACTAAGGGAACATTCCCTTGCAAAGTGAATAGCTTATTTGCCTTTAGTTAATCAACCCCTATGGCATTGAATTGTAAATGAAGTAGCAGTTGTGCTCACTGTGAAACCCAATTATGTGCAAGGGAAATTAAATAAAATATATTTTTTTCTTGCATATAATTGGATGATTGAAGTGAACACAGCTTCATTGTATTTACTAAGCTAGGTCAGCATTGAATCTGCAGTGTGAAAATAGTCTACTTGTTTAGTAAATTAACCCCAATTAATGTCAATTTTCAACCTTATTATTTGATCTTTTTTTTCTAGAGTCCGGCGTTGGTCTGGGAATTGGATTGTGCAGTGTTCCAAACTGTGGAGGCATTTCTGGGGTATTTATCCATACTCTTTCCCCAGGCTCGGTGGCCCACATGGATGGACGGCTCAGGTAGTAATATTGATATCTTACAACAAAGCTAAACTCTATCAATCAACTATTTTTATTCCTTATGCTGCTACCCTTAGTAAATAGATAGGATGCTATGGGGGCACCCGAGCCGAGCTGCTGCTCTGTGTGTCCATTCAGACACAGAGCTGTGGCCCAGCCCCACCCTCGTTCTCTCCTCATTGGCTCACTCACTTTGATTGACAGCAGCAGGAGCCAATGGCGCCCGCTGTGTGTCTTAGCCAATAAGGAGAGGGAGTCCCGTACAGCCAAGCCTCTTGTGCAGCATTGATGGATCGCGATGAGGCTCAGGTAAGTATTAGGGGGGGGCTGAGGGAGGCTTATGCACGCAAGGCTTTTTATCCTAATGCATAGAATGCATTAAGATAAAAAAAAAAACCTTCTACCTTTACAACCCATTTAATATTTTGTTTTACATTTCTTCAGTTGCTTCCTAATTTCTGACCTAGGCCACAATTATGTCAACCATCCCTGGAGTCTTCAATGGCATTTTTTTTTCTTTCATTTAGAGGATGTGAAGGGCTTTCTCTGCTAAGCAGACCCTCCTGCCTGCATGCCGGAGCTAAGGGCAGATGGATTCTATGAAGTAAATGTTACATGAATCATCTGCCCTTACTCAAGATGACCACCACTAGAAATGCTAGAGGGGGTGTTTTTCAAAGTGATTTCTCAACAAAATAAAGCATGGAGACATGGATGGGGGAGTTTGCTTTCAATATTTAAAATAAATAAAAACATTTAAGTTCTGCTTTAGTAACTATGCCCAGAGTACTTACATTTATCTTCTGCAGAATCAGTGCTTGTATGTATTAGGTCCCTTTCACCTATCACTTAGTGGCAAATAAGTCAATGGGACCTATGACCAACAGCTCCATCTAATGGCCGTAATGTGGTATTTTCTTCATTGAGGTATTTCAGGAAAATGCTGCATTATGGCCACTAGATGGAGCTGACAATAATAGGAAATAAATATATTAGGCAAATTACAGTGAATATTTATGGCATCTTTGCGGGGTTGTGAAGTCAGAAGGTTTTTTATCTTAATGGATTCTATGCATTAAGATAAAAAGCTTTCTGTGTGCAGCAGCACTCCTACCACTTACCTAAGGTCCCTCTCTGTTCAGCGATGTTCACTAGTGTCTCAGCCATCCAGATTCTCCTTCCTGATTGGCAGAGACACAGCAGCAGCACTGGCTGCCACTGCTGTCAATCAAAGTCAGCTAGCCAATCAGGGGAGAGAGGGGGTGGCGCCGCATCAGGGCTCTGTGTCTGAATGGACACAGGGAAGTGTGACTCGGCTCGAGTGCCCCTATAGCAAGCTGCTTCCTGTGGGGGCACTGAACAGGAGGGAGGGGCCAGGAGCACAGAAAAGGAACCTGAGCGGAGGAGGATCCGGGCTGCTCTGTGAAAATTCATTGCAACAGAGCAGGTAAGTATGACATGTTTGTTATTTTTATAGAGAAAAAACTAGACTTTACAATCACTTTAAGAGCCGGTTCACACTAAAGCGACTTGGGATCCGACTTGTGTCGCCCCAAGTCGCCCCAAGTTGCTTGACATAAGAAGTCCCATTGAAGTGAATGGGAGCCATCTTAATGTACACTACTGAAGTCGCTCCGACTTCAGAAAAGGTTCCTGTACTACTTCAAGACGACTTCTATCCGACTTGTGCCCATACAATTCAATGGAAGTCGCCTCAAAGTCGGATCCCCATCTATATTGAAGTGACTTTACAGGAAAAAGAACAGAATTTACCCAGTTAAAAGGAATGATGTCAGAACAGCTATATTCTCTGATTGGCCACAAGCAAAGTCACCTGGCATGGATGTCGCTTTAAATCGCATTGTAAGTCGTCCAAAGTCACGCTGAAGTCCTAAGGACTAGTTTATACTAGTTTGCCCTCCAAAGAAAGATCCACATTAGGATCGCTCTTCAGAGAGCATTTGACAGGTGGTGAGTAGGTGTCACACCACCATGTCACAACCACGTGCATTACGCAGTGCATTGCAGAGTGGTTGCAGCACGGCATCAGTCACCTAAATGCGTCATGTTCAGCAGATGGTAGTGACTGGCAAACACGACAGGGGGTGTAATTGCTGCCGCAGAGCATCGTGGCCACGGTATGTGTACACCCCTGCCCACTGTCTTTGCAGCTAAAGAGAGAGCAATAAAAGGGCGGTAAAAACGCAGCTTAGCGGAGTTCTTAACCACTAGTGTAAAGGAGCTCTAAATGTGTGTATTGAAGTGTGATCATCCATAGCAGAGAACATTTTAGTGTAGTCTGATGAATAAAAGGTGACTTCTCATTGCCAAGTTCTCCCTGCTATCTTCACCCTGTGTGATGTGAAAGCTCATTATGTGAGATCAGGGCTGCTGTTAGAACTCATGGGGCCCCGTACAGCCTACATTTTTGGGGCCCCTTTGACCCAACCCTTGAACCCACCCCTGGCCCCTCCCCTGTCCTGGCTTTGAACATGCAATAGAATTAGCCAAGACAGGTCCTCTTTATGGAGAGATCTGGGGTCTGTTAGGCCCCAGATCTCTCCTCTGATCATACTGGAATTTCTGCTCCTATGGGGCTTTTGAAAGCCCTGTTTTGGAATTTTGCAGAAATTAAATGTAAAGGTGCCTGGGTGACCTCCAGCCGGGCCCGGTACAACAGGACTGGCTGTACTGCCTTATCAGCGGCCCTGTGTGAGATATCAGAAGCATGGAACATGGGCTGACATGCCTGTTAGGTTAATATGAAAAGAGACGATCCTAGCAAAAAACATTGTGCAAAACATGGAAGGTTGGAACGAGTCAAGACAATTTCTTTAAATCAGCTAAAAATATTTTTTGCTTTATCTACAGAAAAGGCGATGAGCTTGTGGAAGTAAATGAACACACTGTCACCAACAAGCCACTGAATGAAGTCTATGCTCTTCTAAGCCACTGTAACCCTGGAGCAGTCATTATCCTGATTAGTAGACACCCAGACCCCCAGGTAACTGTAACCGTATGAAGTACACTCAGATAGCACCCTCTGCTGTTTTTATTTGTATTCCTAGAGGTCCTTCAGTCTCATAGAGGTGCTGCACAGACTGAAGATCGGCAAGAATTCACCCTGGAGTTTCCATCTGAGGACTTTACATCTTTCCTTCTGAACTCTATACACAAATGCATTATACATATGGGCATCAACTCTATACTAGTTAGACATGTGTGGTTCGCCTCGTTCTGAATTACAAATTTCGACATTACAATAGCACTGAATTTAAATGAATCCGAAATAACGCAAAAAAAAAAAAAATGTGGACGAAATTCTAATAGATTTGAATAGTTTTCCAATCAATTTTGAATAGTTTTCGAATTCAAATAGTTTTTGATTTGTTTTTCAATTTCCAAAAAGAATAAAATAGAATAGAAAATAAAGGAATAGAATAGAAACAAATAGAATAGAATAGAAAAGAATATGACAGCAAATAAAAGAATAGAATAGAATGGAACAGAAATGAATAGAATAAAAAAATAGAATAAAATAGAAAGAATATAGCCATCTTGTGAAATTCGAATTTCAAATAGAATCCATTTGAATTTCACTACATAAAAAGAATAGAATAGAAAAGAAAAAAAAAATAGAATAGGCTATAATAGAATAGAATAGATTATAATATGATAGAAAAGAATAGAATTAAAAAATAAAATAGAATAGAAAGAATATAACCATTTTCCAAAATTCAAATAGAATCAATTAGAATTTGAATAGAATAGAAAATAACAGAATAGTACAGGAAAAAAACAACAGAATAGAATAGCATAGAAAGAATATAACCATCTTCCGAAATTTGAATTTCACATAGAATAAAGTCAAATTTGAATAGAAAAGAATAGAATAGAAAAGAACAGAATAGAATAGAAAATAAAATAATAGACCAGAACAGAATAGAATAAGCAAATAGAAACATAGCACAAGAATAGCATTCAAAAAACAATAGAATATAATAGAAAGAAAAAAGAATATAACCATTTCCCAAAATTCAAATAGAATCAATTTGAATAGAATAGAAAACTATTCGAAATTGATTAGAAAACAATTCAAATTCGGAAAATTGGAATCGATTGGAATAAGAATAAACAAAACAAATTCCGAAAACGGATTAAATGGATTGAACAAATTAAATTAATTTAAATAAACCAATTTATGTAAATAAGGAAATGAAACAATTTTTTTTGTTCTGCACATGTCTACTAGTGCGTCGTATCCAATTGTAACTGTATGGCATGCTTTCTATTAGTGTCACTATAACAGATTCATAGCCAGGATTATTGCTGTTTTCAGTGTTTAACACCAATGAACTATTCTTTCATTTAATTTTTAAGCTCATGTAATAATGCAGTGTGCAAAATATAAAACTGCCTTTATTCCTCAGCATGTTATTGTACTAAACTATAGCCAGACTACCGTTATCCACTTCCAGACCAGGCCTTTTCTATCACATGTAACAATCAATATTTTTTGCTAGAAAATTACTTAGAACCCCCATGCATTATATATATTGTTTAAAGCAGAGGCCCTAGAGAATAAAATAGAAGTTATTGTAATTTTTAATGTCACACTGTATTTGCACAGCATTTATTTCAAACACATTTTTTCTTAAAAAATGCCAAAAACGTAATACAGTACATAACCCAATTTTTTGGTAAAATATAAAAGATGATGTTATACCGAGTAAATAGATACCATGCATGTCACGCTTCTAAATTGTGCACTCCCGTACAACGGTGATAAACAAGGTATACTTGACTATCCACAGGCGACACTTTACAGGTTACCACTTTATGTACAGAGGCGGTCTAGTGCTACAATTACTGCCCATCAGTACAGCCTATCATCACTGCCATCTCATCAGTGCCCATCAGTGTAGCTTATCAGTGCCACCAATCTCATGAGTGCCCATCGGTGCAGCCTATCATCAGTGCCATCTCATCAGTGCCACCTATCAGTGCCCATCAGGGTAGCCTATCATCAGTGCCACCTATCAGTGCCATCTCATCAGTGCCCATCAGTGCAGCCTGTCATCAGTGCCATCACATTAGTGCCCATCAGTGCAGCCTACCATCAGTGCCATGTCATCAGTGCCCATCAGTGCAGCCTATCATCAGTGCCATCTCATCAGTGCCCATCAGTGCAGCCTATCATCAGTGCCACCTATCAGTGCCATCTCATTAGTGCCCATCAGTGCAGCCTATTATCAGTGCCACCTATCAGTACCACCTCATTAGTGCCCATTAGTGCAGCCTATCATCAGTGCCACCTGTCAGTTATATCCACTGATTACTGTATAAATGTCATTGGCAGTGAAGGGGTTAACCTGCAGGGGGCAATCTAGGGGTTAACTGTGTTCCCTAGGCATGTTCTAACTGTGAGGGGGCTGGGTTACCATGGGCATAAGAGATCTAACTGATCCCAGTGACAGGGATCAGTAGATCTTTTAAATGCCCACTGACAGAGCAGGGAACCGCCGTGTTTACATCAGCGTTGCCCATTCTTTCTCTCTGCCAGGTCATCGAGGCTCGCCGGTGGACATCGGGTCCGCCCAAGCCACGGGCACAATCCTGCAGAGTGCGGCGGGCACGAGAGCTAGCTGCACACGCACGAGCTGCCGTTTATAGACGCGATTCACGCTACAGCGTCACTCTGCAGCAGTAAATGTACGTGAGCCGGTTGGGAACCGGTTAAAGTGGAGGTAAACCCACCCAGTATAAACTAATGGCACAGTATTAATGCATATGTACATGCAAGCCTCCTGCAAATGTCAACACTTCAGCAGTAGAAACCCCACAAAACCCTGGAGCCCTACATTTATTTATGTGATGCTTTACACCGACTGCAACAATTAGTTTGGTAGTTTTTTTTTCTTTTTAATTATTCTTCATCTTTAAACCCAAAAGTAAATATTTATAAAAATATATTTATTGTAGCTTACCAATTCCTAGATGTGTTGGCTGCATTAGTTTTCTTTTTCTTTTTACTAGATTTCATTTTCCATTTATTTTCACCTGGGGATCCAGGTCAGTAGTAGGTCTGTTATTTTTAACATACTAAGCTGTCCAGCAAAAGTAGCAGTTAGAGGAATGAGACAAACTGTTTACCACTGACAGGGATACTTACAATGGTCACCTTTTATTTATTTATGTAAAACTTTTATCCCAAAAGCAAAAAAAGTGATAGCTGGAGTCCACCTTTAACTTGGGGGGAAAAAAATAGCAAATAAAAAAAATAACTTAGCATATACAAATGCAAAAAAAAATTGTCTCCCATGGGGCTTTAATGCAACCAAAAGTCACAACAATATGAAAAAGAAATCATGTTTTATTGTGCAAACATTATATTCATAAAATCACATACACATGGATACTCCGGTTTTATGATGTACAGCACATCCAAAGATGTATACCCCTTAATAGCCTGGCATATACAGCTCAGTACAAAAAAAAAATCTAAAATACTTTTTTGCCACTGTTCCCCAACGTATTTCGTTTGGTATATAAAATCTTCATCAGGGGGTAAAAGGGGTGCACCGAACTCAGAGTAATGGATAATAGTCCTTCAATGTACGCATTGAGAAACCCCAGAAGGCCATAGAGGCCCAACATCAGAGTCCACATGGGACCGGGTTAGCTCCCCATGGTCGGTTAGGGCTGATTCACACATAGGCGATCCGACTTCAGGGACGACTTTGCCAGGCAACTCAAACGCGACTCCATGCCGGGAGACTTTGCCTGTGGCCAATCAGAGAAGGGAGAGAGGGGGTTGCTTGGGAATTCACTGGGTAAATTCTTTTCTTTTTCCTGTAAAGTTGATTCAATATAGATGGGGATCCAACTTGGAGGCGACTTCCATTGAATTCTATGGGCACTAGTCGGATAGAAGTCTCCTTGAAGTAGTACAGGAACCTTTTCTGAAGTCAGAGCGACTTCAGTAGTGTACATTAAGACGGCTCCCATTCACTTCAATGGGATTTCTGATGTCAAGCGACTTGGTCGCGGCATTGTGAACTGGCCCTTAGGGCAAGCTGCCCCCTATGCCAATTTCCTGGGTATGAAAGCCTTGAATGACAAGAACCAGGGAGGATACCACCATAGGAGCTCATAAGATGGGGGTTGGAATACAACAGATCACATAAAAACTTGCAACTTCCCTGTTCCTGGCAGAGAGGCAAATGCCGCGGGCAAATTCCAGTGGCGCGTTCGGGGGTAGCGCTACAGTTATTTCAAAGGTTCCTCCATGAGGAAAAGGTTGAGAAAGGCTGATTTACACGAATGGAAACATATAGATTGCAGGAATCTTTATGTAACAATCATTCTTCATTTACAGGTCTCTGAGCAGCAGCTGCAGCAAGCTATGGCTGAAGCTATGGAAAAAGAATTTCCACACTGGAATTCAGAAGGTAATGTCTGACCACATTTTATTGGAGGATGTGCTTATTATGAAATACTTACCTTTGAACGAAGCTTTTGCCGTGGTCTCGGCACACCGCTGTGACCGGCGACATGCTTCTTCCGGGTCTGTGGCTCCGTCCAATCACAGCGCGGGCTCCAGCGCTGAGATTGGCGGAGCCGCACTGACATCACTCCTGCACATGCGCACAGGAGCCATAATTTACGGCACGTCAATAGAAGAAATGGCACCCTGGGCTACCCCGGTGCCGATTCTTCAGTGCGCATGTGCCAATGACGTTGGCACATGCAGATACAGGGAATATCTCCTGTACAGGTTCAGGAGATATTCCCGGGACCTACAGGTAAGCCTTATTGTAGGCTTACCTGTAGTTTAAAGTAGTTGTCATGACTTGACAACCACTTTAAGGAAAGTAAGAGAGATCTTATTTCCTGGAAATTTCACCAAAAATATAGAAAGCTCACAATCAAAGGGGAAAGCGCAATTAGACCCCTTTCACACTGGGTCGTTTTGCAGGTGCTGCGGCGCTACAAATAGCGACTGAAACCCGTGTGTAGGAGCGGTGTATACACCGCTTCTCCATTGCTCCTCCATCGCCCCAAAGATACTGCTTGTAGGACTTTTTTTCTCGTGCTGCAAGTGCACCGCCCCAGTGTGAAAGCATTCGGTATTTCACACTGGGGCGGTGCGCTTGCAGGACGAGAAAAAAAGTCCTGCAAGCAGCATATTTGGGCAGTGCGCTGAGCGGTGTATACACCACTCTTCCACCTCCCCCTTCATTGTAGTCAATGGGCGGCGCTTCCGAAGTGGCTGAACACCGCCTTGGTCACGCCGTGAGGTGGCGCTTTTAACCCCTTGTTAATGCCCTCTTGGGGGTTAAAAGTCCCCCCCGCCTGTATAGCAGCACCATAGCGCCACTATAATATCGGTAAAGCGCCGCTAAAACTAGAGGCGCTTTACCACTACCGCCCCCCCGTCCCAGTTTGAAAGTAGCCTTAAGGTGTTTTTAAGGCCTCGTGCACACTGGGTGTTTGCCTGGCTCTCCTAAACTCCTCTCTCCTGGCAGCAGAAAAGCAGCACCAAAAACATGCTTTGACATTGAGGTATGTTTAGGTCCGGTTCACACTGCTGCGTGCGGCCACATCGGATGTGATTTGCACCGCACTGCATTGTGAATCACATGCGATCTCTATGTGAAGCGATCTCAGCCATACAGATAGTATGGCTGAAATTGCATTGCATTCAGAACAAACTCGCACAGGACCCTTTTTTTCCTCAGTAGCAGAATCGGATTGCATGGGTGTTCACACCCATGTGATCCGATTCTTGTGCGAGTTTGCAGTTCGCAGTGCATTATGCAAACTGATTTGGGGGTGTCATTAGCTTTGTAGTTTGCATATGGCAGTGTGAACTGCCGCTGGGAGACATGCGATGCGGGAAGCCGCAGTGGATTCACAGGATTCCCGCATCACAGCAATGTGAACCGGCCCTTAGATTTGTTTAGGCGTGTCAAGCACGTGGGTGTTAATTTATTTCATTGGCCAGAATAATGATTTATTCTAGGCTATTGAAATAAATGAATGCTCAAGCGCTAAACACGCCCAGCGTTAACACGTGTTTCGGCATGTCAAGTGTTTTTTTTTCTGCCAAAGTGCTGCTGCTCATGGACACACTGGCAGTGGGTTTTTCTGTCTCTAAACTCCTCTAAACACCAATGTGTGTATGGACACATCGGCTAACATGCAGGGGCGTTTAGAGCAGAAAAAAAGAACGTCAAATACTCCTATAAGTAGTGTTTTTAATGCACAGGGCTAAGGCTGCAGTGAGCCTGAAATGGCCCCTCATTAGCCTCATTATTTTACTAATTTTTAACAGAACGAAAAAGCAGACAGGGAAGAAAAATCAAAAAGAAATAAAATAAATAAAGAGAAAGCTTACAAATAATGATAAAATACACAAAAACAATTGTGCAGTTACACACACAGCTGCCGGCCTGTAGTAGTAAAACTGCTATAAGGTGGTCAGCAAGCAGTAGAATTATAGTAGATAGTTATAGTAGAACTACTGACACTTTTTTTTTCATTTTGGAAAGACTAAAGGAGGGTTATAACCCCTGTCATTTTTTTTTGCGTGTGTCCCATTGGGGAGATTTCCCTTTACTTCCTGCCACATAGCCAAATCAGGAAGCAAGAGAAAATCCCTTGCTGTCAGATATCAGTCAGACCTTGCACCAGAGCCATGCTGTTCATGTTAGCAGCCATCACTGCAGGCAGGCTTTGTTCTGTTAACGTTACCTTGAGAGGCAATTTACATTGATGCATTGTGGGAATGCACGCGTTATCGTGCCATTACAAATTACAAACAGTCACCCATTGCGGTTGCATTCATTTTAGAAAGCAATCCAATACACATAAGAAATTTGCTTCATTCCCTCATTGACACAGTCAGCATTAATGGGGGAATCCCCCCGTGGTGCTATTGTGTCCTGTTGGGAGGGGTGGGGTGGAAGTGGTCGCAGGGAACCTTCCATGTCAGCAGAACACAATGATCACTGCTGGCGACTATAGCTGCCAGTAGTGATCACATGAAAAACTCCAACAGGTTGGTTGTTCTGAAGTCGATTGATGGATCCACTTCAGTACAACTTGCCTTCCCATAGGTGATTCGAATCTCAGCTGGTCCCTGCTGAACTAGCCAAGATCTGATTCATCCATGGCAGCTTAAAAGAGAAGTATGGGGTTTGGGTTTTTTCCTGAATCGTATCTACCTAGGTGGATGCAGCATCAGTCAGATGATGCATCTGTCCCCCGCCGGCTCTAAAACTGAGAACCGAGCGATCAGTCACCGCTGTCTGCTCTGTCCCCCCCTCTCACCCACTGAAGTGCTGGGCTGTGGAGGGGGCGGGAGCGGCCGACTTAAGCTCACAGGGGCTCGCTAAGAGGCTGAGCTGGGTGCCGGTGCAGGCATGTGGGCTGTTCCCGACCATATGGTTGCGATCCTTCCTGGACCGGCTTAGTGACGTCAGCCGGGAGCGGGCTTCACCCCGATGTCTGCTGAAAATGGGTCACGGGAGTGCAGAGCGAACTGTACTCCTGTGATCTCCAGGAGAAGTACATCCAAACGAGCTTTGGCTGTACTTCTCCATTAAGGTAAAGCACATACATTGAAATGTGCTGCAATGCATGGCAATGCTCCATAGAGCGTTGCAGCAAAACATTTTGGGAAATTTTGTGCATTGGAAGCTCATTGATTTTAATGGGCTGCCTTAATGCAACGCACAAATGTAAATGAGACTTGAGGGTTACATGCTCTTTTGGTGTTACCGGTCATTTCCTGTGTTGATTGAGTGCTTGTATTAGTGAAGTTCATAAAGCTGTTTTCTCAGTAAAATACATATAATAGTACAGTAAAAAAATACCCTATCATAGATTTCAGACAGTTTGTTCCTCTTTTTTTCTGATCATTGTTATAAAATAATGGGTACATATGAGGGGGCTGTACTGGTATTTAGTGAAACTTCAGTTAGTGTTAAAGTTCCGCTTAAATATTTGCATTCATACATTTAACACAAAGGCTAAGGGTTCAGCGAGTTTCACTAAACATTTCCTCTTTTTTATTCAACATGCCCTTGTAAAAATACATATTTAAAGTAGGACTGAAGGCAAAACTTGTTTTCAGGATGGGATAGTATAAAGGAGGGTTATAATCCCTGTCAATTTTCTTTTTGACATCTGTGTCCCATTGGGGAGATTTCCCTTCACTTCCTGTCCCATAGCCAAACAGAAAGTGAAAGGAAATCCCTCCAAAGTGTCTCCATTGGAAGATTTCTGCTTTATTCCTGGTTTGGTGGCAACACAAAATATGGGATTTTTCCTTCACTTTCACTCTTGGTGATAATGGTAAACAGGACAAATAGTGAGGCTGAATCTCCATAACGGGGACACACACAGCAATCAAAACCTGCCAGGTGTAATAATTCCTCTCCACTCTATCCAAAACTACAGATGGGGTCACTGGCGTATCCTCAATGTGCGCAGGTTGAGGATTAAGGTCAGTAGAGGCTGTCTATGGTCTCCGCTTCAATCCAGACTCTGTAGGGAAGACTCTGATGGAGACACCGATGGGATTCTGATGTTGGGGGGGGCTATGATGGGGACCCTGATGTAAGGGAAAGTCTGATGGGGACTCAGATGTAAAAGAGGACTCAAATGTAAGGGGATGGGCTCAAATTGGAACCCATATGTAAGGGAGGACTCTAATGGGGATAATGACATAAGGGGGGACTCTAATGGTGATGCTGATGTAAGGGGGGATTCTGATGAGGACTTAGATGTAAGGGGGAAATTGGTTGGGAACCCCAACATAAGGAAGGACTCCTTGGGGATCCTGACATAAGGGGAGATTCTAATGGGGACCCTGATATAAAGGAGGACTCTGATGGGGACCCTGATGTAAGGGGGAACTTGGATGGAGACTTTGAGTTAAGGGGAGACTCTAATGGGGACTGTGATGTAAGGGAGGACTTTGATGTTAAGGGGACTCTGATGGAGAACCTGATGTAAAAGAGAATCTAACGTGGCCCCTGATATAAAGGGGTGACTCTGATAATGATTTTTTTTTGCGAATATTATATAAAATATTCAATATGACCTCCATACTGAAAAGTTTGGGGACCCCCGATGCAGACAATAACACTTTCATTGGCATTACATGCAACACAATTGGTCCGGGGTGGTTACTACCGCCTAACTCAAGAGATGGGAGTGTTCTGTTCTCTGCATTGGGGCCCTGTGTTGTCTTCTCTGCTGTTGATACCTTAAAATTATTTTTGTGGATTTAATTACAATGTATTTTGCAGGGGATCGGAAGATGGCCTCATGCTGCCATGGAAAATATCAATGTGAGAGCTGCATCGAGAAGCATGCTGCATACTTATACTACAGCCGGAGGGAGCAGAGGCAAATGGTTCGATCGAGCAGTGACAGCAATTATAATCCCAGGTCAATGGGTCTGAACCCAGACTCCTGCCAACTGTACGGTCTGAAGGGTAGAGTGCACAGTGTGGACGTGCCTGTGCGAACAGAACCCATACAGACTCATTACTCTGCTCCTGTAAAGTTGGGAGATTATTCACCTACTGCCAGTGATGCTTTAACCTCAAATCAGGTCCTCTGTAAGAAAACTAGTAACCACACAGGAGAGATCATTGTTAGGAAGCTAACATCAAAACCAGCTCCCCCACCTAGGAAATATTATAAGCAAGACACAAAGGATGAAGTAAGTACAGTATATCATTGGTGTTATAATTATCTATAAAAAGTGCAACAACTACCGTCACATTAGTTCTTATTTCTCATGAGTCCTATTTTGCAATAGAGAAGTGATTTACATTATCAATTATGCACACAGATGTCTGTATAGACCAGGGGTAACCATATTATTTGGTGCAATCCAGGAGTACTCATCAGATCCCCCCCCCCCCCCACATAATGCCCATCAGAGCCCTCATTACATCCATATGTGCCCATCAGAGTCTCCCTTACATCCATGTGTGCCCATCAGAATCCCCTTACATCCATGTGTGCCCATCAGAATCCCCTTACATCCATGTATGCCCATCAGAATCCCCTTACATCCATGTGTGTCCATTAGAGCCCACCTTACATCAAGGAGTGCCCATCAGAACCCCTCCCCCCACATCCAAAGGCTGCCTTACATCCAGGAGTGCCCATCAGAGCCCCCCTTACAACCACGTGTGCCCATCAGAATCCCCTTACATCCAGGAGTGCTCATTAGAGCCCACCTTGCATCAAGGAGTGCCCATCAGAGACCCCCCCCCCTACATCCAGGAGTGCCCAGCAAAGCCCACCTTACATCCAGGAGTGCCCATCAGAAACTCCCCATACATCCAAGAGTGCCCATCAGAATCCCCCTTACATCCAGAAGTGCCCATCAAAACCCACCCTACATCTCCAAAAGTGCCCACCAAACCCCACCTTTCATTCAGGAGTGCCTATCACAGCCCGTTTTACATCCATTGTGACCAACAGATCCCACTTACATCCAGGAGAGCCCATCAGAGCCCCCCTTACATTCATGTGTGCCCAGCAGAGTCCCCCTTATATCTAGGAGTGACCATCAGAGACCCTTCTTACATTCAGGAATGCCCATCAGAGCCCGTCTTACAACCAGGACTGACCACCAGAGCCTGCCTTACATCCAAGAGTGTCCATCAAAGTCCCTTTACATCCATGTGTGCCAAGCAGAGTCCACAGTATATCCAGGAGTGCCCATCAGAGTCCCATTACATCCATGTGTATCCAGCAGAGTCCCCCGTACATCCATATTTACATAGTTGGCAGGTTGAAAAAAGACACAAGTCCTTCTAGTTCAACCAAAAAAAAAATATAGAAAAATGATATATAACCATACAATCCTTCACCCAAAGTTGATCCAGAGGAAGGCAAAAAACCCCAGCAAAGCACGATCCAATTTGCTATAGTGGGGGGGAAAAAATCCTTCCTGATCCCCCGAGAGGCAATCGGATTCACCCTGGATCAACTTATCTAAAAATGTTAGTACCCAGTTATATTATTTACATTAAGGAAAGAATCCAGGCCTTTTTTAAAGCAATCAACCTTGCTGGCCAAAACCACCTCTGGAGGGAGTCTATTCCACATTTTCACAGCTCTAACTATGAAGAAACCTTTCCGTATTTGGAGCTGAAATCATTTTTCCTCTAGAGCTAAAGAGTGCCCCCTCCCAACCAGGAGTGCCCATAGAAGTCCTGCCTTACCTTCAAAAAACGGAAGGAGACCTAGTTGAAACCCACTTCCTAACATACCAATATATAGTAAAAAGATATAAAAAAAAA
>BLSH010322103.1:218464-234810 GCA_018402905.1 Glandirana rugosa | reverse complement strand
GGACACAGTGACCGACGTTTGACGGGGGTTGACACAGTGACCGACATGCAGCCAGTGACACAGTTGGGGGCAGTTTGCAGCCAGTGACACAGGTGGGGGCAGTTTGCAGCCAGTGGCCCAGGTGGGGGCAGTTATGCAGCCAGTGACACAGTTGGGGGCAGTTTGCAGCCAGTGACACAGGTGGGGGCAGTTTGCAGCCAGTGACACAGGTGGGGGCAGTTTGCAGCCAATGACACAAGTGGGGGCAGTTTGCAGCCAGTGACACAAAAAAACTGCGTTTTTTTTCCCACGTTTTGCATCGGCATTAGTGAGCATTAATGCGCGTTAGTGAGCGCCAGCGTCAATAGGTGTTTTTTTTAAGAAAAAACATTCCTCTGCTATTTTTTAACCTGAAAACGCTGGCGTCAAAAAGGGCGGTTAACGTCGGTACAGCGTTAGTGAGCATTAGTTAGCGTATTGCGGCGTCGGCGTCAAAAACACCAAAACGTTACAGCCTCGGAACGCGCTGGTCCCGTGTTCTAGTTATAGCTCACTAATGCTGACGCCCTCTACAGCTCATAAACGTCAGCGTTTTTAAGGGACCATTGAATAACATGAAGAGCTGTAAAAAAATGCTAAAAAATGTGGCTGTAAAAAACGCCCGTGTGTATGAGGCTTGACAGTTGTAAACTGCAAGTGCCAGGATAAAAATTTTAACAAATAGTTTATGGGGGAATGATTTTTTTCTTTTTATTCAGCACAAAGTTTAACAAAAGCTGAGGGTTTAATACTACTTTAAATTAATGTATGAACACAGAGCTTCCTAAATGTGTGTCTTGGTATCTGCCTGGAGTTCAGCTTTAATTCTGGTTGCAGCTACTTGTAAATGAAAACACATAGTGAATTGGCACTTAGTACTGTACGCCTATGCCCACGATGTGCTGTAATGAATGGTTAACGCTGAACTAAAATCTTGTGGCCGGGGTTGTTTTTGACATGTCTGCTTTGTTAAACAGGAAGCAGGAAATTTGATTCTAAAGGGAAACCAGCAATTGACAGCCCACAGTGTGCTAGATACATCCTTATCTTCTGCTGACTCTTCACATACACCAACTGCTGATCAGATATCTCCAGACCCAGGTATGTCATCGTCCGACCCAAACTTGGCTAACACACTCCCAAAAATATCCCCTGCAAAGGGGCTTATTCAGTAAGGCAAAGCAAAGGGCAATGGCAAGGTGCAAGAACTTTCAGCAACTAAATAGAAAAGAAAGATACATAAACTATGCTGGATCCTGTCACCTGCTTGCGATCTGTAGGTTTCCATTCTTTACACCCTGGCATTGCACTTTGAATTGCTTTATTTATGAAATCTGATTACACAATTAGAATTATATTTAAACCATTTTCAGAGAAACACTTGTGCACTGCATATACCTGCATTGAAAACTTTAATTGAATCATTGGGGTTGATTTACTAAAGGCAAATAGGCTGTGCACTTTGCAAAGTGCAGTTGCACACTACAAGTGCAGTTGCTCCAGAGCTTAGTAAATGAGCAGAAACTCTGCTGACTTCCATCATCCAATCATGTGCAAGCAAAAATGCATTTTTTTAACTTTTCCTTGCATGTGATTGGGTATTCATTGAAAAGTGAAGCTTTACCTAATTTACTATGCTCTGGAGAAACTGCACTTGAAGCGTGCAACTGCACTTTGCAAAGTACAGTCTACTTGTCTTTAGTAAATCAACCCCATTATATTTTATTACATTGGTTGGGGGGATTTACTAAAAAGTGTGCAGCGGTTCATAGTAACCAATCAGCATTCAGCTTTTATTGTCAAAGCTTAATTAAACAAGCTGAAGTTAGAAGATGATTGGTTATTATGCACAGTTGCACCAGATTCTGTTTCAGTGACTTTGCTAGTGGTATTTATGTAAAGCATATATCATAAGTAAAAAAAAGTTGTAGTTAAGGTACAGATACATAAGTAAATAGATATTTATTTACAGATATCACAGGTTAGGATGCTTTTATTAATTCCGTATACATGTAATGTTCCCCTTTACTATTTATTTTATTTTATTAGAGACATCCAGCTCCAGAATCCAGCTATTCACTTTTGAAAAAGCTGGTTCACTATATGAATCAGTGAATATCAACCATGCAAGATCATTTATATTTTAATTGCTTTTATGTGTGTGGTTTTGGTCGTTTGAACAAGAATGAAATAATTTTTGATATTTTTGTATATAACATTTGAACATCTTAATTCTTGAGTTGGATATCTCTATTAAACCAGCATTAAACCCAAAAGCAAACAATTGTTTTAGTTATTTAATTTATTATTTATTTAATTTAATTTAGTTATTTATTTTGAACTTGCTTTTATTGAGTATATATGCAGAAAAATGTACATTCACATAGGAATATAGTTATGTATTTATATATTTTGAGTTGGATATAGTAATATAGGGAAGCATTAAATGTGTAAACATATAACAAAAAGTAGTTCCAACCGAGAGTGATGTAATGATTATTCAGTGAGTTCCCACACCCATTCCCTCAACTCTTGTAGATTGCATTTATTCATGTATTTTTCCACTTTTTTTGTATTGCTTATTTTTAATTTAAACAGATAAATGAGGCACATGGGTATATTTACTAAAGGTAAATAGGCTGGTCACTTTGCAAGCAAATTTTCACTTAGCTTAGTGATTGAGGTAAAGCTCTTCTGACTTCTATCATCCAATCATGCACAAGCAAAAATACTTTTTTTTTTTCCCTTGCATCTCATTGGGTATTCCTTGCAAAGTGAATTTTCAGCACATTCACTAAGCTAAGTTAAAGTTCCCTTTCAAAATGAATTTGTCTTAGGTATATCAGCCCCATAGGAATAGGATGCTCTAATAGCAATCAGTCTTACATGCTGAATTTGTAGGTCAAATGGCAATGGCCATCAGTTAAAGGTAATCCCCAGGCTAGCGCAGTTGAAGTACATATGTGCTTAAAGTTTTCACTGTCAAATTATTTTTAATTCTGTTTGCCAAGTCTTGTCACACTTTCGTTAGACACCAAGGCAAGGTCTTGTACCGACTTGCACACTACACTGCATTTAGGCAATACAGCCTGGTCCAGGATCTCAGGCACATTGTAGGAACAGCAGCACACTGACGAGATCCCCCATGTACAATCTCTCCTGTAAGCATGTTCTTGTGTTAGGCCCCTTTCACATGGGCGGCTGTTCTGCCATTGTTAAAAGCATGTTTTGTTATTTTGAAATTCCAAGGCTCCAGGCACAACGATTACTTGCAGTTGTACATTGTGATTAGCTGCGTTTACGTGCGTTTACCGGCAGCTGCGTTTAGCTGTAGTGGAACATTCTTGACATTTCTGGTTGATTTTCTTTGCTTGTTGCCGCTGCTATCTGCAGGTGACACAGTGCACTGCTTTTACCTGCAGATAGCTGCAATACATCGTTCCTGGACGCAGTCAAATCCATTTTTTCTAACCGCACATAATCGTCTGTAACGAAACCGTTGCTAAATGCAGTGTGTGAATGGGGCCATAGGAAAGCATTGTCAGAGTATAGCTGTGGTAGATAACTTCATCTATCCGCAGCTAAAAGCTGAATTCTATCCGCCCATGTGAAAGGGGCCTTAGACTGATAACACTTTAAAGTAATGGAGTTATGATTAATTCAAAGTACTGCCCCTTGCTTTGCCAGTCTAGAGTATTGCTGTGCAGAGTATTGCAGAAGGCTGATTTCAGGACAGATTAATGCACATATACTAATTGTATGTAGAACTGATGATTTAAAAAACATGTAGTTGAATGGTGTTTTTATACCAGCCTAGAGTTTCAGCTTTAAACTCCCTGGTGGTATTCCGAGTGTGGCTCGGGCTGAATTTTCTGTACCAAGAGTGGTAACCCAGAGCCACACTCGGGATTGCATCGCTGGATCCAAGGCAGCGTTACTCACCTTCTCCCCTGGATCCAGCGATGTCCCCCGCCGTCTGTGGGCTCTGTCCTCCGCCCGATGCCTCTGTGTGCCGGGCTCCGTTCCCTGCGAGCGTCACGTCGCACGGGGGCGGAGCCGGGCGGGAAATTCAAAAAGTGAAACACACATAACACATACAGTGCACTGTAATCTGTAAGATTACATTACTGTATGAAATCATTTCACATCCCCTTTGTCCCTAGTGGTTTGCCCAGAGCCCTGCATGCACTTTTATATTATATATGCCATTCTTTCTGCCTGGAAACTTGAGAATGTCCATGGCAACCAAAAAGTGTCCCTTTACGTCAAAAGTGGTTTTTGAGCAGCTAGAAAACAGCGACAGTAAATTAGAATCACTTGCAGAATTGAGTGATACTGATTTTTGGGGAAATTCATCATCAGACACTGAAAGTGACGACAGCAACAATTCTGCAACTGAGCAAATTTCCCTGTTTTTGCTTTGATTACATTATTGAATACATTTTATTACTATTATATTATTATTTTTGATAATTATTTTTAGTTATTTATTATATTATAATTTATGATTTCATGTTTACAACTTTTTCATACCCGGGATGTCTACTAGACTCTTGTTTGGACAGATTAAAGTGAGTTATTCCTAAGAATTACAGGCCTACAATATAAAACGCCAAATTTCCATGCAAAATAATGTACCGCTTTCAGCACCAAAAATCTGAAATAATCATCCCGCCAGGAAGGTTAATAGTTGAAAAGCAAAGTACTTGACATACAGGGGTTGCTTTACTAAAACCAGAGATTGCAAGATTTGCTGCAGCTCTGTATAGAAACCAATCAGTTTCCAGGTTTTTTTTGTCAAAGCTTAATTGAACAAGCTGAATTTAGAAGCTGATTGGCTACCATGCAGAGCTGCACCAGAATTTGCACTCTTCGATTTTAGTAAATCAACCCCATAGTAACTACTAGCTAGCTTTCATTATTCCTACTGCTGTAAACTTAAAAAATGAAAGGTATAATGTTATTGATTGCTGTGGGTAGTTTCACTTTGAGCATACCTGCGATGGAGTAGCCATTTTTAACCACCTCAACACTGCCCACTTTTACTCCCTCCCTGCCCAGGCCAATTTTTATCTTTTGGTGCTGTCACTCTTTGAATGACAATTGCGCGGTCATGCTACACTGTAACCATGTGAAATTTTTATCATTTTCTTCACACAAATAGAACTTTCTTTTGGTGGTATTTAATCACTGCTGTGTTCCTCATTTTTTACTAAAAAACAAAAAAAAAAAAAGACCGAAAAAAGTTTTTCTTAGTTTCTGTCAGTAAATTTTGTAAATAAGTAATTTTTCTCCTTCACTGAGTTGCTCTGATGAGGCGGCAATGATAGGCTGCTCTGATGGGCACTGATGAGGTGGCACTTATGGGCACTGATGAGGCAACACTTATGAGCACTGATTAGGTGGCAGTGATGGGTGGCACTGGAGGGCACTGATAGGTGGCACTGGAGGGCCTCGATAGGTGGCACTGATGGGCACTGATAGGTGGCACTGGTGGGCACTGATAGGCGGTATGGATAGGCAGCACTGATGGGCAGCACTGATGGACATTGATGGGTGGCACTGATGGGCAGCAATGATGGGCATTGATGGGTGGCACTGATAGCCAGCACTGACTGGCATCACTAATGACCACTGATTGGTGGCACTTCTGGGCACTGATTGCTGCCACTGATGGGCACTGATTGCTGGCACTGGTGGCGCTTTATTGTAATCAGGGCACTGATGATCAGTACCCTGATTACATGTCTCGATGTCCCCTGGGAGGAGATGCTGCTGATTGGCTCTCCTCGCCACACACTCTATCAGTGTGAGGCTATGAGAGCTGATTACCGACATTTCCATGTTTACATGTGACTGGCTGTGTTTGGACACAGCCGATCACATGGTTAAGGAGCCGCGGCTCTTTACAGAGATTGGGGTCACCCCGCTTTCTCCATGCTGCGTGCTCCATGTGGGCGCACAGGAGTGGCCGTTCGGGTGCGCCGTCATACGACGTCCACCCTGAACAAGAGCCGCACCTTCCCTCCATCATTTAATGGTGGGTGGGCGGCGGGTGGTTAAAGTGATTGTTATTTATTTTTTTAATTTTAAATATGTCATACTTACCTGCTCTGTGTAATGGTATTGCACAGAGCAGCCCCAATCCTCCTTTTATGGGGTCCCCCGCAGGCGCTCCTTGCTCCTGCCCCCCTCTGAGTGCCCTATAGCAAGCAGCTTGCTATGGGGGCACCTGTGCGGGTGCCATCCTTAGCCACACTGTGTGTCCAAAGACACACACACAGCAAGGCTCGGTGCCGCCCCCTGCTCTCTTTTTACAGGCTGTGATTGACAACAGCAGGAGCCAATGGCTGCCACTGCTGGCTCTATGCCCAGTGAGGAGAGAGAGATCTAAGAGAGACGCTGGATAAAGATCAGGCTCGGGTAAGTATTTAGGGGGGCCAGGGTGTGGGGGGAAGCTGAACACAGAAGGTTTTTTCTTTAATGCAGAGAATGCCATCTGCCTTTACAACCACTTTAACTTGTTCTTTACCTTTTTTGAATTCATTTAATTTTTATTAGAAAACTATTTTTTTTTCTCCAGGTTAGCAAAATGTTCCTCATATGAGCATCAGGAAAAAAAGAAACAATTCATTCTCTCTTTCCATCGAAACCCTTATGTTATAGTTCCACGATTTAAAATTACACATAAACAACAAACAGAGAACATAGCAATATAATAAGACAACATTGAGAGCATCATTTCTAAGCTGAGACATCATCCATAGAACATACACCGATAACTTTATGACCACTAACATGTTAAGGGAATAACATTGATTATCTCATTACAATGGCATCTGAAAGTAGGTGGATATATTAGGCAGAAGTTGAACATGTTGCCCCCTGAAGTTGATGTGTTGAAAGCAGAAACAATGGGCATCACATTTTGTTGTGTATGCTCCTGTTTATATAAAAAAAGTGTTATTGCGCTAATAGTGTCTTAGTGCAGCAGCAACAAACTATGTGATAATAGCACAGTAAAAAATCAAAAAAATATGTATAGTTGCGCTAAATAAATAAATAAATAATAAGCAAATAATTAAATAAAACACATATGTACTGAACTGAAATGTGTATCATCCAAAGTGCATAGGTGCATAACTCAAACGTCTCAATATCAAAACAATGAGATTAAATATTTGTGCAAAAGTCCACAAAGTATGAACAAAAGGTGATTCCAGGAGGATGATCAAACTGAAAAAAATCCACCATAAGAGTCCAGAAGAAGCAGCCAGACCACCACCAAGGACATGCACACCCTAGGTGTTTAGGGGAGATACCCTTACCAGAAGCAAAGGACTCACTATCGCTAGTGGGTCATACAGGCCAGCAGATGTCACCCTCTGCAAGGTATAATGCAGCAAACTTCTCCCTCTCAGACCTTCTGTTATGTCTCACAGTCAGAAGCTCCGTTTTTCAGCCACCCATATCAGCAATATATGGCGATTTAAAACAAAAAAGCTCCGTAGTGTAAATCCATTTGGGTTAGTTTTATTAAAAATAAAGAGAGGTACTCACCTTTAGCAAGTGAAAACACGCATAAAAGCCGGCATCAAGCAATAAAACAGAACATCCCCGTATCCCGGAGTTTGTAGGTGCCCCTGGAAGACGTCACGTATGACGTATGTGGCTGACAACAGGTCCTACGCCTGTGGGGATGTTTTTGTGGTGGTGAAGGCCAGGGATCACAGACTCAGTCGCAAGCTGTCCATGCCTGAGTTTGTGCTGGCCTTCAGTACGTACAGAGATGTAATGTGTCCCATGCAGCCACTATGGAGGGAGGCGTTGGATCTGTACATGTACGCAGTAGTCGAGCTAGGGCACAAATATGGTGGGTCGGCATTTTACGACTATCATCGGTCCTTCTCAGCCAAGGCAGCTGCCATCTTCGCGCAGCATCAGGTCACTATTTATTGGGGTAACATAGACACAAAGCCAGGGTTAAGGGCTACAGTTTGTGTGACTTGTCAGTCCTCATCGCATACCACTTTATGGTGCCCCAAAGTGGAACCAGCTGCAGTACCCGGTGTCAGTAGGCCGGGACCAAGTGGTTTTGCTGCAGCAGGTAGCTCCAACCCCTGTGACAAGTTGGGCCGCCCAATACTTTTTTTGGGCAAATCACAGGTGTGCAATAACTATAATCAAGGGTCATGCAACTACAACCAATGTAGGCTGCTGCACATTTGCTCAGAGTGTTTCAGGGCTCACCGCAAGTCGGCCTGTTTCCTGAAGCAGTCTAAAGGGTCGTGACTAGGCCAAGTGAATGTGCCGTCACTACAGGTCTGTAGCAGTCTCCAGCGGTCAGGGATTTCCTGATCAAGGGCTTCGTGTCAGCTTTTCATACAGGTGTCATTGCCCTTCCCCAGAACACGTTTGAGTGCCACAACTTGTTATCAGCAACTATCAACATGGAAGCAGTGGATGTCCTGCTGCAATCAGAAGTAGACAAGGGGTTTGTCATTGGTCCTTTGGCTGTACCACCTTTTGATAATTGGAGAGTCAGTCCCATCGGTATTGTAAGAGGGAAATTTTCCAATAAACTCTGCTTTAACTTATGGTTTGTCTGCGCATCATTCCTCCAAGGTTCCAAGTATCAATTCATTAATTCCATCCGAGGAATTTTCACTTAAGTATGCTTCGGTGGATCAGGCGGTCCAATGCATCATCAGGTTGGGGGAGGGGGCTTGGCTTTCCAAAGCAGACATATCCGATGCTTTCAAATTGTTGCCTATCCAGCCTTCCCTATGGCAGTGGCATGGGATCAAGTGGCGGAGGTTGTACTACTTTGCAACCAAGCTCACGTTTGGTTCCAAAAGCAGCCCTTGGCTGTTCGATACTTTTGCCCAGGCACTCCACTGGATTCTTACGAACAAAGAGGGTTGCCAGGAGGTCATCCATTATTTGGACGATTTTCTGTTGATAGAAAGTGCCAGGCAAACCACGTGGATTTACAGAAGTCGATCTCGCTTTTCTCGACTCTCAATGTTCCTCTAGCTGAGAGGAAAGTTGATGGGCTGACTAAGGAGTTCGTTTTTCTGGGTGTCAAGTTTCAGGCCAGCTTACCTTTAGACAAATTGGAGAGGATCAGGAAACAAATTTATTAATTCACGGTTTCGCAGGTGTGCTCCAGGTTAGAACTCCAGTCACTGATGGGCATGTTAAACTTTGCAATGAGGGTTATTCCTCAAGGCAGGTCATTTGTCTCCAGGCTGCTGGCGCTCCTACCCTTGACTGCGGATTCTCATTCTTGCGTCAAGCTTAATGCCGCTGCGTTGGCAGATCTTAGCATGTGGGGTGATTTCCTGCAGCAATGGATTGGAGTGTCAATGTTCATTCCAGCAGCATCCGAGTCATCTCCCAGGGTGGTGTCCGATGCGGCAGCCACCAAGGGTTATGCGGCCATTTTTGGCACACATTGGCTAGCAGGCCCGTGGCCTGAGGAGGTTAGGTCAATACCAGGTTTTGACAGATCGCCCTCTCTATTCGAAATCTACCCGATTGTCGCTGCTGCTTAGGCATGTGGTCGCCTGTGGTCCGGGAACACAGTGGTATTTTACTCAGACAATCGGGCAGCAGTAGAAATCATCAATAAGGGAAGGTCCAGCTCTCTGGTGGTAATGTCCTTCCTCCGTAGACTGATTTGGCTGTCTCTGCACTGGAAGTTTCATATTAACTGCATCTTCATACAGGGCATAAAGAATATTGCGGCAGACGCTTTATCCCGATTTAATTACGCATTGTTTTTTCAGCAGCTTCCAGAGGCAGACGGTTGTGCTACCCCATGCCTGGCATACTCCCTGCTGAGGATGGATTAGCCACGCTACAGGCTGGCACCAGGAGGTTGATTGATGGTTCCCTATCTGCTAACACAAGGAAGGCATACAACACAGCCTGGGAGGTTTTTCAGTTCTTTTCATCCTGGTATCCAAAGTCAGACTGGTACAGCGTTCAGTACCTTTTGGCTTTCGTCACTTTTTGCCATTTACAGTTAAGACTGTCGCATGTTACCATCAAGACATATCTAGCTGGTGTTCAGCATTTTGTGTCCTTACATTATCCGGACAGTCGTCTTTGTTCTCTATGCATCTCATTAGGGCCATCTTAAAAGGGATTCAGAAGAGCAGCCCGCCAGTGCCAGTCAGCAGGCTTCCCATCATGGGGAAATTGTTCCGGGGCATGTCAGACATGCTTGCTAATGCTCCATTTGGGCAGAAACCCAGTCTAGTCCTCAAAGCAGCCATTTATTTAGCATTCTATGGGTTCTTGAGGCCAAGCGAGTTCTCGTTTTCAGGTGGTCAGTCCCGTTCTTTGTCCATCAAACAGCTTACGAGACATCAGGATCACTTTCAGCTGCATTTGTAAGTGTGTAAGACGCAGCAGGTAGGGGTCGGTACACTGATCAGATACTTCAAGACAGGTACCTCCTGGTGTCCAGTCAAGGTTTTGGATGCTATCATGGCTCAGCTAGATGGGGCCCCTTGTTACCCTTTCCTAGAACCCCTCTCACAATGGCTCACTTTGTCAAACACTTCCGCATCTTGCTGGCCAGGTTAGGTGAGAATCTGAGACATTACACGGCCATTCCCCTTTTTCTGTCTTGAAAGTGAGACATCAGGGGTCTGTTTAGACCCCTGAAATTTCACCAAAGCCCCCCAGCAGGGCTCCTAAAAAAAGTTCTAAAAAAAAAAAAATAAAATATAATATTGTAAAAAATAATAAAAAACAAAATTGTAAAAAGATAAATTAAATTAAATTAAAATAAACTACTGACACCAATCTCTGCCCTACTGACAACGTCCTGTGCCCTTCGGACATATATACACACACTCATGTTTGTTTGCGCTTTGAGGAGCACACCCTAATGCAATAGTCTGCGCACACCTATGGTAGAGCGTGCTGATCGGTAGTCGGACGGCTACTGGTTTTCCAGAATGCTTGCCAAACCAGCAAAGGGCTCCCAACATTTGGCCCATGTTTACCCAGCTTAACACCCCTACTAAAGCACATTAACTCTATAGGAGCGTTTATTAAGAGTTAGAAATGTATTTCAACCTCCCCTTAATGATTTTTTTTGACAGCTAGAAGCCGGCATCTAAAACGGCCGTTTTGCATGCCGCGTTCGCGTCTAGGAGCGTTTTTTTTAAAAAAAAATGTTTTTAATGGAAATGCCTGCAAACGAAATGGTCCTAGATGCGAGTTACTGCATTTAGGTGCGTTTAGCGGTGTTTACAAGCTGTTAGGCCTTTCAAATGCCTCTGAACTGGTGTCTGAACCCATTTTTTTGCGTTCCAAAAAAAGCCTTAAAACGACCTTAAACTACCCTGTGTACATGTACTGATAAGATAACATAGATGAGGTCCAGGGGCAGCTGAAAAAAAATGCTCAAATGCCTCTAAACGTCCGTTTACCAGCAGCAATGTTAATGAGGCCTAAGTCGGTGTTGTTTTTCAGTCTATACACAGCTCCTTCTTGTTCGTTATTTACCCGAAACAAAAACACTTGTGCAACAAAAGCCCTCCTGTTTAGGAAAACAAATTTCCCAGAAGACATCATGAAAATATTTTTTAATAGCCGTGGCCAGCCTATGAGAGCTCAAATAATTTAGCTTTAAATACAGTATCTCACAAAAGTGAGTACACCCCTTGCATTTTTGTAAATCTTTTATTATTTTTTTCATGTGACAACACTGAAGAAATTACACTTTGCTACAATGTAAAGTAGTGAGTGTACAGCTTGTATAACAGTGTAAATTTGCTGTCCCCTGAAAATAACTCAACACACAGCTATTAATGTCTAAACCTCTGGTCACAAAAGTGAGTACACCCCTAAGTGAAAATGTCCAAATTGGGTCCAAAGCGTCAATATTTTGTGTGGCCACCATTATTTTCCAGCACTGCCTTAACCCTCTTGGGCATGGAGTTCACCAGAGCTTCACAGGTTGCCACTGGAGTCCTCTACCACTCCTTCATGACGACATCACCACCTTGCGTTTGAGGATGTCCCACATATGCTGCATAGGGTTTAGGTCTGGAGACATGCTTGCCCAGTCCATCACCTTTACCCTCTGCTTCTTCAGCAAGGCAGTGGTCGTCTTGGAGGTGTGTTTGGGGTCTTTATCATGTTGGAATACCGCTATGCGTCCCAGTCTCCGAAGGGAGGGGATCATGCTCTGCTTCAGTATGTCACAGTACATGTTGGGATTCATGGTTCCCTCAATGAACTGTAGCTCTCCAGTACCGGCAGCACTCATGCAGCCCCAGACCATGATACTCCCACCACCATACTTGACTGTAGGCAAGACACACTTGTCTTTGTACTCCTCACCTGATTGCCACCACACATGCCTGACACCATCTGAACCAAATAAATTTATCTTGGTCTCATCAAACCACAGGACATGGTTCCAGTAATCCATGTCCTTAGTCTGTGTGTCTTCAGCAAACTGTTTGTGGGCTTTCTTGTGCATCAACTTTAGAAAAGGCTTCCGTCTGAGACGACAGCCATGCAGACCAATTTGATGCAGTGTGCGGAGTATGGTCTGAGCACTGACAGGCTGACCCCCCACCCCTTCAACCTCTGGCAGCACTCATACGTCTATTTCTTAAAGACAACTTCTGGATATGACGCTGACCATGTGCACTCAACTTCTTTGGTTGACCATGGCGAAGCCTGTTCTGAGTGGAACCTGTCCTGTTAACCGCTGTATGGTCTTGGCCACCATGCTAGAGCTCCGTTTCAGGGTCTTGGAAATCTTCTTATAACCTAGGCCATCTTTATGTAGAGCAACAATTCTTTTTTTCAGATCCTCAGCGAGTTCTTTTCCATGAGGTGCCGTGCTGAACTTCCAGTGACCAGTATGAGAGAGTGAGAGCGATAACACCAAATTTAACACGCATGCACCCCATTCACACCTGAGACCTTGTAACACTAATGAATCACATGACACCCCGGGGAGGGAAATTGGCTAATTGGGCCCAATTTGGGCATTTTCACTTACGGGTGTACTCACTTTTGTTGCCAGCTGTTTAGACATTAATGGCTGTGTGTTGAGTTATTTTGAGGGGACAGCAAATTTACACTGTTATACAAGCTGTACACTCACTACTTTACATTGTAGCAAAGTGTAATTTCTTCAGTGTTGTCACATGAAAAGATATAATAAAACATTTACAAAAATGTGAGGGGTGTACTCACTTTTGTGAGATACTGTATATATTTAAAATATTTCAGTGTACTTTATCCAGTGCAGTTAGCTAATTCAACTCTATGCCTGGTATAAAGGAGGGCTACATAGGAACAACCAATCAGGATTATGTGTGCCACTGCTTGTTTGGTTCTTTTTCTTGGCTTCAATACTTTATGATTGTATATTTAAAAAAAAAGGCCACTGAAATATATTTTAGTTTTTGAAAGATGCTGTTAAACCCATATGTTTATTAAATCTTTCCATGACTCTAGTGGTAAAAACGTTGTACCTTAGCTCCCAGACCTGCAAAGCTGTTTAGGCCTTCGGAAATGAGTCCTAACTTTTAGCCCATTGGAAATGAGTCCTAACTGGAGATCAAGGCTCAGTAGCCACTCAGTTTGGAGTTTTGGGTGTTTTTGTCCACCTTGAAGGGTGCCCACTTTCATGTTCCATTCAACATAATATAAAATAAAACAATTCCAACACTCCAATCTTTCTGCCAAATGAACTAGATATCATAATAAGAAAATATCGCTGCTGGAGTACCCAAAAGTATAAGATGTCAAACTGTGACTCACAGCTCAATGCATTTTACCTATAAGTTAGACTGATTTGAGTTTCGATACCGTCAGGTTCCACAGGATTCAGGAACACTCACTGTGTGTTTAGTGCTTTCAGAGGGATAAAAAAGGAGCAAACCCCATATAACTATCACCCCTTTGTCTCTATATGATTATGTGGGTGACAGTTTTTGGTCTTTAGGAGGAATTTGCACTACTAGTATAATCTTAGATTTCTAATTTTACGATTACTTTATGGTATTGCCTTTACACAGAAAAAGGGACATTCATATCCTCTACATCTGCTTAGTGGTGCTTGACCTTTCTTAAACTGAAACTGAAACATAATATTAGAATAATAATTTGATTCTGGGTCCCCAAATATGAGTTTTATGCCATTGGTCTGGAGCTTCAAAAGATGCGGTCCTGTATTAGATCTGAGAAAATTTCAGGAAAAAAACACTCCAATTTTTTAAGAGCATAGACTGAAAATGTAAACTTAGCCAGCATTGACTCATTTTGACAAAGGTTAATCTGTCCACAATCTCTGTAGATAATTACCTAGTTTTTAGGGTGATAATGTCACTTGTCACCTTTTCCAACTACATACCCAAAGGCAAACCATTGAACAGTTCACAAGTGACTATAGGTTTTGTACTCATTAGTTCTTTGAGTTATTGCTTTAGGGACTAAGGTACAGTTCCAATATGATGGGACAATCTCTTCATCGCTTATAGATTAGGTCACGGGTGGTAGACTGGCTCAACAGCTGTAAAGTGATGTTCGTTTTTTGACAGTGAGTATGTAGGAGCCATGGATTGGACAGCAATAGGCACCATGCCATCCCAGGGTCCCACTCCATGTCTTCTCAGATAGAGCCAACACTAAAGCCTTGTACATACGACGCAAGGGTCGCACGACCGAACGGCCAAAATCGTATGTTGACTGTTGTATCTCGTGTACTGACATGCACTAAGCGATCGTACGACCAAGCCGAACGTAGTGACATGTTACGAGCGTATATAAAGGGAGTTCAGGTGAATGTGATTTGTGAATTAGGAACAAAGGTTTACACGAATGGACACTTCCGAGCGTTCCTGATTTCTGAGCATGCGTATTTTGCATATACAACTTGTTGGACCAACTTCTCTGTACACACGATACAACGGTCATATGACCACTTGTTGTACAGCCAAAGTTTTTTGGTCTGCTCATCCAACTCCTGTTGTACGACCATCGCACGTTTCCTGTTCTAATCGTGCGTACTAACGGTCGGCTGATCGCACCGTGTATACGGGCCTTTACCTGTCTTTGGGTCCACCATCTTGGACACTTTTCTCTCTGCCATATGCCCACTTACGACACCCCCAGCCAAAGGCCCTTGTCAAATAAAGGAATGTCCACACAGAGGTGCCATTTCAACACTTTACTGCAACATGTCTCATATATATTTCCAACACAGAATCACATCTTCACAGAATCACTGAAAGAGTCTTTAGTGCAGTAGAGCAGCAATATAAAAGCGGCATCTTGACAGTGAATTATCATCACCGCAGAACACTATTCATAAGGTTAACCATCTTCGCTTTACCCCTCTTCTAGGAAGCATCACAGAGATGAAGCAGCTCTCCATTAGTATGAAAATCATTGAGCCCAAGGCCAATGTACACCAAGCCACAGGGCCCAGCTGAGGGTCAGTGGTTGTATGGTCCCATCATTGTATACGGCTACCCTTACAATGTCCCCCCTCCATTCCAGCCAGCTAAGCACACTTTCTGATGTAATCTGCTGCTAGGTTGCTTGTTTCCACACACATTAGAGGACTCTTGCACAGGCCCAAGGCCATATGCACCAAGCTATAGAACCCACAGAAGAAGGTCAGGGGTAGACAAGGCGACTCCAGTTGGTTCTCACATGTCCTACACCCCTCCCTGGGAGTTCAGCCGTGCCAATGGCAACTTAAAGCAGCTGAATCTCAGGGTTCCATCTTGACACACCAGGGTTATCCTGCTCCCATACCCTGAACTACTGAGCTCCACCCACAGCTGGTATATACAGGGAGTGCAGAATTATTAGGCAAGTTGTATTTTTGAGGAATAATTTTATTATTGAACAACAACCATGTTCTCAATGATTCCAAAAACTCATTAATATCAAAGCTGAATATTTTTGGAAGTAGTTTTTAGTTTGTTTTTAGTTGTAGCTATTTTAGGAGGATATCTGTGTGTGCAGGTGACTATTACTGTGCATAATTATTAGGCAACTTAACAAAAAACAAATATATACCCATTTCAATTATTTATTTTCAGCAGTGAAACCAATATAACATCTCAAAATTCACAAATATACATTTCTGACATTCAAAAACAAAACAAAAACAAATCAGTGACCAATATAGCCACCTTTCTTTGCAAGGACACTCAAAAGCCTGCCATCCATGGATTCTGTCAGTGTTTTGATCTGTTCACCATCAACATTGCGTGCAGCAGCAACCACAGCCTCCCAGACACTGTTCAGAGAGGTGTACTGTTTTCCCTCCT
>BLSH010322103.1:199906-217389 GCA_018402905.1 Glandirana rugosa | reverse complement strand
GTCTACCACCGGTGTGTTTTATAACTGTGAAACCCGGGTTAAACCTGTAAAAGAGAATCCCCACATGAGTGAAAACAACGGTCGCCAAATCTGTAATTACCGACACACAACTCAATAAAACTCCCCTGTCGTTTAAATGTGTCAAGTTGTTCGACATGTGAGTGATGAAATGTAACATCGTTTCACAGTAAAGAAGTCACAACAGTGTACTTTTCTATCTTCTTATTTTATAAACGTTTTTACACTCCCCACATGACTGAAAACACTCTATGACATGTGACACACGTCTTAATAATCCGTTTACTCATAAAACTGGTGTAGTAGGAGAAATACGTTTCGAGCCTATACAGCTTGGAGTAAGACAACATGCATAAAGAGGATGATGTGGTCAAAATACTCATTTGCCTAATAATTCTGCACACAGTGTACAGTATCTCACAAAAGTCAGTACACCCCTCACATTTTTGCAAATATTTTATTCTTCTATCTTTTCATGTGACAACACTGAAGAAATGACACTTTGCTACAATGTAAAGTAGTGAGTGTACAGCTTGTTGAACTGTGTAAATTTGCTGTCCCCTCAAAATAACTCAACACACAGCCATTAATGTCTAAACCGCTGGCAACAAAAGTGAGTACACCCCTAAGAGAAAATGTCCAAATTGGGCCCAAAGTGTCAATATTTTGTGTGGCCACCATTATTTTTCAGCATTGCCTTAACCCTCTTGGGCATGGAGTTCACCAGAGCTTCACAGGTTGCCACTGGAGTTCCACTCCTCCATGACGACGTCACGGAGCTGGTGGATGTTAGAGATCTTTCGCTCCTTCACCTTCCATTTGAGGATTAGGCGTGCACACAGGGTGTGCCAGGTGTGCCTGGGCGCACCCTAATCACCCTGTGTAGCACAGATTTCCCCTGTTTAAACCCATGATCTTTCAACAAACCCCCCTAATGACTCCTAAAAAAATAGTGAAAAATATAAAATTGTAAAAAAAATAAAAAATAAAATAATAAAAACTACTAACACTATCCACTGCCCTACTAATACATCAGTATATACATATGAATGCATTTGGGCTTTGAGGTGCACACCCTAATGCAATAGGCTGTGCACACCTATGCTCAATAGGGTTTAGGTCTGGAGACATGCTTGCCGTCCATCACCTTTACCCTCAGGTCCTTTAGCAAGGTGGTGGTCATCTTGGAGGTGAGTTTGGGGTCGTTATCATGTTGGAATACTGCCCTGCGGCCCAGTCTCTGAAGGGAGGGGATCATGCTCTGCTTCAGTTAGTACTTGCTTATGATCTTCACTTTACCATGCCATAATGGTAAGAGCCACCTACTGGCAGGCATGTTAACTGCACTTGTCTACAAGTAGACATCAACGGATACCAAGTCAAAATAAAAAGTAACAGCAGCGGTGCAGGAACACAGGTTTGCACAGTGACAGAGATTGACAACCTCACACTGCTTGTCTTGTGGGCACTATGTAGCTTAGTGGTAAGCACCTTTGCATTACAGCACTAGTGCCATCTTTTTTAATCTCAGCCACGACACTAGCTGCATGGAGTCTGCATGTTCTCCCTGTGCTGGCATGGGTTTCCTCGCACAATCCAAAGACATGATTAAGCTATTAGGGTCCTGTTTAGATTGGCCCCAATAACTCTATATATTGTGGGAGATTAGCTCGTGGGGATTACCTTTCCTGGGAAAGAGGCAGCATTCAGGCAAACTTTCTTAAAAGTCTAGCGAGTTGCCAGTTTTATTAGTAAGGTTGCAAGTCAAATAAACAAACAAAATGCGAAAACAAATCCTTTCCGTCCGGCGCTAAACTATACATAACATGTACCTCATTATACGGTGCCGGGCCCATCCCAGACACCCCAAAACAATAGCAAATGCAAACCTCTCTTTAGAGTCCTTAGAGCAACCAATTCCCAATGTGTAGCTCTTTCAGTGTAGTGTTTCAGAGTCCAAGGCAAGAGCAACACAGTGCTCTCTTCCTGGTCATTTAACCACACCTGAGACTGGACTCCAGTGGACCCGAAAACCCGGGCCGAAACCAGCCCTGCCTCGGACTCCGTTTCAGTCCAATCCAAGTGAATGTATGTGAAGCGTCAGATAGCGTCCGTCTATCACTTCGCCTCGCATACCGTCACATATCTCCCCCCCGCCTCTGCTCAAGCCCCTGGGGTTGAGCAACTGTCCCAACCATACAATGGACCGGGGAAAGGGCATCCGCATTGTTTTGTAGCTTCCCCGCTCTATGCTCCACTGTAAGCTTAAAGGACTGTAAAGCGAGGAACCACTTTGTCACCCGACCATTCTTTTTCCTGTTGTCACACATCCACTTCAAGGGGCATGGTTGGTGACTAGTCTAAACGGTCTCCCCAACAGATAATACTTCAGGGCATCTAAGGCCCATTTGATAGCGAGACACTATTTCTCTACGATGGCATAATTTTTTTCATGCCTGTTCAGCTTGCAGCTCAGGTATACAACCAGGGGCTGCTCCCCATCTCTGATCTGGGACAGTACTGCCCTAGACCCACATCAGAGGCGTCGGTTTGCACAACAAAGTCCCTTGAGAAATCAGTGGGTCACAAGCACCGGTTGTGCACAAAGGGCTTGTTTTAACCTATGGAATGCCTTTTCGGCCTCAGGATTCCACTTCACAATGACCAACCCTATACCCTTCGTCAGGTCTGTTAGAGGGACGGCAATGGTGGCAAAGTTGGGTATGAAATGCCTGTAGTACCCCGTGATCCCCAGGAATGCACGCACTTTCTTTTTAGTCAGCAGTTGGTCCATTTTTGGATTGCCTCAAGTTTGTTGGTCTATGGCTTAACCAGCCCCTGACCAATAAGGTGGCCAAATAGGCTGCTGCATAGGAGCGATGCGGTCTTGATGTTTTATCCATCATTCTCTGGAATGATGCAGGGTCACCGTATAACCCAACTGGCATCCGCTTGTACTGAAATGACCCTTCAGGGGTAGAAAAGACAGATTTCTCCTTGGGTGTCTCTGTTAGGGGTATCTGTCATTATCCCTTAGTTAGGTCTAGGGTTGTTATGTACTAGGCACCTCCCAACCGGTTTATAAGTTAGTCAATCTGATGCATCTTGTATGCATCAAACTTGGACACACTATTCAACTTCCTAAAGTCATTACAGAACCTGGTCCATTAAGATACCTTTTGGGATCCCCATGCGACTAAATACCTGGACCAATTCCTTGGTGATAGTCTTAGCGGAGGTAACCAGTGAATGAACCAGTCCTGCCACTGTGGCTTGGAAAACCCGGGCCGGACTCCGCTTCAGTCCAATCCAAGTGAATGTATGAGAGGCAACAGAAAGCGTCTGTCTAGCATCACAATATGCATGTGAGACAGGGATCTTAGAGTGTAAGCTCCTAGAAAGCATGGAATGATGTGAATGTACAATATATGCAAAGCATTACATAAATTGTGCACACTATAAAATTACCTGTAATGAATAAATCTTCCTTTAAAGTAAGCTTGACATAGAATACAAAAGTATCTAAGTATTAGCACCAAGTACTTATGTTAGCCTTGCAAAAATTGTATTTTTAAAAAATAACAAACATGTCATACTTACCTGCTCTGTGTAATTGCTTTGCATAGAAATATCCAATGAGGGGAAAGAAGGTAGCAAGAGTTGCTGCTGTCAAGCACATTGCTGGATAGAGGTCGGGCTCAGGTAAGTATTTTAGGTGGGGCATGGGGGGGGGGGGGGGCTGTAGGCAGAAGCTTTTTTACCTTAATGCACAGAATGCATTAAGGTAAAAAAAAGCCTTCTGCCTTTAGAGCCACTTTAATCACAGTGTCTGGTTTAGTCCCTTTGACCCTAGGCCTAGGCTGTACACAGAGTCTCTCAAAGTCAAGATTAAGTCTTGCCCTTCTTATGTCAGTAAACTTCATACTTGACATTCAGCTATCAAATACTAGAGGATAAATTCACAGTTCAAGCACTGAGTAATTTAATGTCAGATATGAATTGTATTGGCAGAACATGACACACAGTCTGAACCAAGAATTCCAAGGGGAACTATGAGGATCAATTTGACTAGCCTAGATACTTGACTGTTGTGTTACACTTTTTTAGGCCAGACCAAGTTTACTTTAATGCACTAATGTACTGTATTGGTCCTCGAGAGTATGTGATAAAAAATGTTGTTCTGAAACAATTGTTTCTCATCTTCCATAGGAAATTCTGTTGTGTCACATCACAAGCCATTGTTAAGAAGACAGGCACGTGTGGACTACACCTTTGATACAACTGCAGAAGACCCGTGGGTTAGGATTTCTGATTGTATTAAAAACTTGTTCAGCCCCATCATAACTGAAGATCATAACCTTATGGACATGGATGGAAATATAAGCACAGGGGAGGATAGTTCCTCCTCTACACAAACAGAACAAGGACACCGGCAAATGTATGGTGGTGAATCCAGTTCTCAGACAGGGGGAAGTGAAGATATAACTGTTCTGAAAAAAGGTCCTCCTGTGGCACCCAAGCCAGCCTGGTTTCGTCAGAGTTTAAAAGGAACCAAGAATGTAAATCGCTCCTGGGACAATAGTGGTTCTGATAAACCCAAAGAACCTAGTTACTTTTGTAGACCACAGGTTTCAAACAGGACATCAATCAAGCAGAGAATAAGTTCATTTGAAACATTTAGCAGCCCACAACCAGTAACAAAAGTGAACTGGCCTTGCTCTCAGTCTCCAGTGCAACATGAAAAACCAGTTCAAAGGGAAGTTGAAGTAGAATGTGTTACTGTGTCTTTCAACAAGGTCTCAGTGAACTCTGTTGAAAGTAAAGTTGAAAATGTAATTGAACCTCAAATGGTATCTCCAGAACCTGTGGACAATACAGAAGTTAGAGTTTCTAGCTCTCCTCCAAAGATTAATGTATTGAATGCTAGAAGAAGCAGCAGTACCAGTAATGAGTCACAGCTCTACTCTTCATATACAGAGTTCACTGAGCCCCTGCCATACAAGACTCCAAGCCAAAGATCAAGGAGCTACCCACTTTCCTCCAATATATCAGCTGATACTACAAAGAAAAGTGAAAACTGCAGCAAAATATACTCTATTAGCAACCAAGTGTCCTCTGCTCTGATGAAATCCTTGCTGGCTTTGCCTCAATCTCCACTTCCGCAAAGCAAAGACTTATGGCAGACCGAGGTCACTGCCACAGAGGACAGCCCTTGCAGCTCCTTCACTGAAAACCACATGCTAGACACTGGATTCTCTGTAAAGTAAGATGATATTTTAATTATTTTTAAATATGGAGAGGGAGCATACAGAAGTGTCATAAATAAAGGATTTCCCTTTAGTAAAAGAACACCAATGAACAGAACAATTATTTTATGTAGTGAATGCTTTCTGTATGTTCTTGTAGAGCTTATTGCACATATTATGGAAAACCAGTTCACATGGTTTGTTCAAATATGTAAAGTAATGTAAATTACTCAAAGTTAAATTTTTGAAATTTTAATAATAAGAGAAAACAGATATGGTTGACCAGGGGGTACAGAGGAACAATAAAAGTTGGGAACAGAGGGAGTTTATTCTATTTAACACAAAGCTGGGAAGGAGATGAACAAAGTTCATTATAATTCTTCAAGTTTTGATATTCAACACTGCACAACATCATACTACAAATATTATGAAATTGCTGTATTTGCTCTGTAGTTATATAGCAATGCCTTCAACTACCCATCCATATTAGAGGGGCTGTTCGATTACTTCTATTGTATTTGTATAAGCTGCTTCACTGCAGTTAATGTGTGTACTGTTAGACAATGTGTATTCAGTTTAATCAATTGGGGGTGAGATGAAGAAGCTAGATGGCTTGGTCAAAAAAGATATCACAAGAGAGGCCAGAGATAACATCCTTAAGACCATTACCTTGATGGAGCATGCCCAAAAATGCCAAATCCCAGCTTGCTTGATCTCAGTCGATGCCGAAAAGGCTTTCGACAGGGTTCATTGGAAATTCCTGGAGAGCACACTTCAACAAATTGGCCTCGGCTCTAACATGATATGCAAGATTCGGGCTTTGTGTGGTAACCCCACAGTGAGTATCATTCTAATGACCTTCTGTCCAACCCAATTGGTATTCATAATGGTACATGGCAAGGGTGCCCACTGTCACCTTTACTGTACATACTTACTATGGAACACCTCGTCATTGCCATAAGACAAAACCCCAACATCCAAGGTCTCTCGGTTGGCCAGCATCAGTATAAACTATCTCTTTATGCAGACGACCTTTAGTTATATATCTCTGATCCTCAGGTCTCTATGCCTGCCATTATCAAAGCTTTCACGGAATTTGGATTAGTAAGTAACTTCAAAGTAAATTATGACAAAACCGAGGCCCATAACATATCCTTACCCAAATCCACTATCTCCCAACAATCCACATTCAAATTTAAATGGCAGCAAAAGGCTGTTAAATACCTTGGCATCTACATCCCTACTTCCTTACCCACTCTATCAGAAATCAATTATATGCCTTTGGCACGGATGATCCATACATGTCTTAAATCATGTGATAAACTGAACATCTCATGGTTCAGTTGCATGATTGTTATCAAAATGGACATCCTGCCGAAATGTCTTTATGCTTTCCAGGCGATCCCTACCTCCCCTCCGCGAGACTTCTTTCCGTCAGTCAACAGAGCTATTAGAAACCTCATCTTGAAACATAAGAGACCTAGGCTCAGCTTTACTGCTCTAATGCTACCTAAGATCAGAGGGGGCGTTGCTCTCCCCGACCTCTTGCTTTATTATCATGCAGCGTCACTGATGGGAATAGTGGATTGGTATCATGGTACTTCCAATAAGCTATGGACGATAGTGCAAAACGACTTGATATCTCCAGACCTCACATCGTTGCCATGGACAGATCCATTGCATAGACCCCCTAATGATCTACTGCCCCTTGTACCTTCAACAACGCTTAGTATATGGGACCGATACCTTGTCAAAGGCCTACTTTCCAGGAGACCTAGCCCTTTGACCCCATTGTTTGGAGTCGATTCGTTTTCTCTGACGTATAATAATTCAAAATTTCTGTCTTGGTAAAAATCCGATACCCCTCTCTTGTGCCATACAACCCGGAATGGTAAACTCCTTCCCTTATCTGGCATACTATCCACATGCCATAACCCGTCTGGGGGCTTGGCTTGAACATACTCAACTGACGCACTTCCTAAACAAAGTGGCAAACATTGACGAACTGAATAGATCACAAACAGCCTTTGAATTACTGTTATCCCAATCTGACAGAACGGAGCACTCGCTATCCCAAATATATCACTTGTTGATTCAGATCTCTCACCCAGACCCACCTCCATTTATGTCAAGATGGTAACGTGAGATGAGCGCGTCCCCTGATGATATGGATTGGGGCAAAGCACTGGCGTTGTTCTTTAAACTATCTATCTCATCCCATGCCCACAAACTAAATTACCAAATTGTATCTAGGTGGAATCGCTGCCCTACTATTCTTAATAAGATCGATCCAACAGTGCCAGATACGTGTTGGAGATGCCTACAGGCTCCTAGCAATATGACCCACATATGGGGAACATGCCCGCGAATTGCCCCATTCTGGGATAAAATTCTCGATCTCTACGACAAATTAGTAGGAGACAAATATCTAAACGAACCTCGCATAACTATTTTATCAATGTTGCTAGGCTCCTACAAGCAAATAAAGAAGAGCTTGATATGTCATTTTTTGATGGCGGCTCAGTCTATAATCGCTACATATTGGCGTCAATCTGTGAGTCCTTCATTGGCGGATTGGGCTTGTGAAATGGACAGAATCGAGCACCTTGAACGTATGATTGCTTGGGATGCTGATAAAATACCACAATGTTATGTGGACTGCATGGTTACATTTCCGGTTTTCCTCAAATTTAGATGATTTTATAACAGATATTTCCACTGACGCCTCCCTGGGGCCCTCCAATGTGTAGCTTTTGGGGCCCTTTATGCCTTGTCCCCTCCTTCTCTTTTTCTTTTTTTCCCTTTCTTCTCTCCCCCCTTATTCTTTTTCTTTCATTCTCTCTCTCCTTCTTTGTCTCAACTTTCTCTAAGGGCCGGTTCACATTGTAGCGAGGCGGAGCGGCGCGATGCGGCGCTCCAGGCGATCTCAAAGCGGCTTGCTAGGAGACTTCTATCATAGAAGTCAATGCAAGCCGCCTGAGATCGCCCTAAAAATAGTGCAGGGACCATTTTTCTAATGCGGAGCGAAGCGATTTGCTCCTATTAGAACGGTCCCATTTGCACAGCATTGAGGCGAATTGTCAGGCGACTCAAGTCGCCTGACAATTCGCCTAGATGTGAACGGGGCGCGAAGTCGCGCCGCTCCGCCCCGCTGCAGTGTGAACCGGCCCTTACTATCATGATCGAGAGAATGGATACATTTACTGTAGCACCACTGTATTCTCATGCCATATATTCTGACTCCTAACTGTTGTAATGGCGACTTATCCCTTGTTGAGACCTCTATGCCTGGCCTGTATAAGCAGATATGATCACCGCAGACAGTTCTTATCAGATAGTGACTCACCAATTACCGATTTCTTCCATGAGCGTTTATTCATTGGAATAGCAGGTACAGCATACAACAAATGTGACAGATGGTCGAAAGATGGTAACTGCAGGTCAAAACATAGTAATGTGTCCTAGGATGCGAGTAGATTGAGTGAGGCCTTCTAGCATGTAGCCATATTCTTTACCTCATGAGAGAGAGGACACAGGAAGAGGAAATAGAATAGCAGAGTGCACCAGGAACCGGAAGTTACAGAGTAGAGTGAACTAGGAAGAGGAAATAGCTCACAGAGGATGGGAGGTACACACTTAGAAATACAATAGAAAGGTGTAATATCCAAAAGAACCACAAGATGGCATTGTAATAACCAACTATAAAAACATTACTATAGCTGCATATTTATGTTACATGCAAATCATGTAACAGAACACCATATTTGTTGAGCGTTTTTGTTGCTCCAATCTGGTTCCCAGTGGTCTACTGGTTAAATTAATTTCTTAACAATTGCAATGCTCACTTCAATGTGCCTTAAAACCCTATTTTCTCTGTATAATATTCAGATATTGTGTGACACGTTCTTTTGACCTTACTGTACATTTGTGCAGCTGTTGTAATTTAGCTGCTGCACTCCTGTTTTCACCCTATGATATCTGTACATGGCTACATCTTAATAAAAATAGATTCAACATATATCACATGCAATGATTTTAGAAGACAAATGGTGGCAAGAATGGGCTGATAAGACGTTCATTTATCTACTGCTTTATATGCTCCAACTCGGAGACTCTCACAAATCTATAGTTAGGACCGCAGTACACAGAGGAGCCTTGACATAGGCATTGCAGCTTGCTGATATATTTGCAAATGTGTACAACTAAAATCTCAGTTTTTAAAGTGATTTGTTAGACAGGGTCAATTTATTTTTTTTGCAGGCCAGCTGATAAGTGTGCTGGGAAATTTTTGTCTGTTTGTGTTGATAAGATGGTAAGACTGCCAAAGGTTAAATAGTGATGGCAAGGATGGGTGGCAATGACAACATACATTATAAGCAGAGTGAAGTGAAGCCCTATCTGAGGAAGCATGTTTGGGCCCAGGGGGAAAAAAGGCACCAAGTGACAGATAACGTCTTTGCTACTGGATTTATTTTTTAAGGTGCTGTTGAGGCACCCTAGAGAGTATTCATCAACTACCTCATGGAATGTCTATGCAACTAGTGGGCTCTTGTAAAATATTGTTTCTTAGTAACCAAGCTGGTATTTATGCATGGGAGTAGACATTTGTACTGCTAGGGGGCATATCATTGTAAACTGGATTTTGCAGGCCTGAAATAAATTCAGAGGTATACTGTAAACGCGTGTGCAATATGGGTAATCAAATTGTTTTACAGTAGCATCTTACATTCAAAATGATTGGGAATAGCAAGAGTGGCCAGCATGAGTTAATCAGCAGCATCTTTTGCATTCAACCCGTCTCTGAATGCCTGAAGCCTGTGTCCCCAACAGCATGCCATAGCTACTTCCTCCAACCCCTACACCATTGTTGAGTACTGTACCAATGTATGGGTCAGAGGAAGTAATAAGCACAAAGGCATCTGTTATTCCCAAAAGTGCTGAATTCAGAAGACCAAAGGAGACTTCAGAACTTGAATGGAGGGAAGGTAGAAGTCATAGGCTGGCAATGATGAGTATACGATTTGTTCCGCAAGAGGACAGGGTCTGCTACAAGTATGTCTGGGGATATCTTTAAGGCTCTCTGAGGTGAATCTCTCTTTTTTCTTCTTCTAACAGATAGATATGTTTACTGACTGTTAGGCTCTGTGCCCCCCACCCCAAAGCACCTTGTCCCCATATTGATGGGAACAAGAGCCTCTTCCCCACAACCCTGGGCTGTGGTTGTGGGGGTCTGCGGACGGGGGCTTATCGGAATCTGGAAGCCCCCTTTAATAAGGGGGCCCCTAGATCCTGCCCCCCATGTGAATTAGTATCGGTTACATCGTACCCCTACTAATTCACCAAAAAGTGTCAAAAAAGAGAAAACCACAGGAGACAGGAGAAAAAAAAAAGCTGCGACAGCTCCTCCTCCACGGGAGGGTTCCCGCCGTCTGCACGCTCTTTGCTTTGACAGTATATTTATATGGAAGGGCGGGGCCAATGGGGAGGAGCTGTGTCTGAGCGTAATGCATTATGGGAACGCCCATTCGAGTCGAATGTCGGCACCCTAGCCTAGACAATCACAATTTATTTATTGGGATGGGAGAGAACAAAATAGATATAAGGTGCGGGGTAAAAGAGCCATTTTAATTGCATTGACTCTCCCCAACCAAGAAAGCTTGTATAAAGACCACTGTGATAGATCTGCCAGTAATTTCTTAAATAAAGGGGAGTATTTATGCCTATAAAGGAGGCTTATTGAATTTTTGAGATGGATACCTAGATAGGGGATAGAGGTGTCACTCCAAGCAAAGGGGAAGTAGGACTTCAAGCGGTCCACTAAGGATTGAAGAGGTAGAGATGTTCAAGGCAATGGATTTTGTCATATTCATGCACAAACCAGAGACCCGGCCAAAATTATTGAGTAGACAAAAGTGCGCAACTGTGAGACGTTGGGCCACAACGAACTCCATGTATGTTCGGGTGATGTCGGATAGCTATAGCCAGGGGATAAGGGACACCCCTGTCTCGAGCCCCTCTCTATAGAGAAGATGTTTGAATTGTGTCCTTGTAGCCTGATTTGTGCAATGGGGCGAGAGTAAAGGGCCTCTAAAGTGTTAAGGAGTTTGGGGCCAAAGTGCCATTTTTTGAAGATGAAAATTAAGAAGGGCCAAGATAAGGTGTCAAAAGCCTTTTGAAGGTAAATTGACAAGAGATATCCTTCCTTGGGAGGGCCTCCATCCCAGCCTGATCTCATCAGGGATATAATGTCCACTGCCCTTGTCACGTACCTGATAGGTGAGCCTGGCAGTAGATGGAGGCCTCTCATACAACTCCGGCTGGAGGGCCGCTGGCAGTAATTCAGCAGCCACCGGAGTACGGTGGGGTAAGAGTGCCTGTAATGAGTCCAGTAGCAGCAGTCAGCAGGCAGATAGCAGATGAGCTGGTAGCAGGAGGCAAGTGTGCAGAGCTGGATGCTGTGCAGGCTGGATGGACAGGATGCAGACAGGCAGAGCTGGAAGCTGTAGAAGACTGGATGAGCCAGATGCAGGCTTGCAGAGCCGGATGTTGTGGCAAACTGGGTGAGCAGGATGCAGGGCAGACAGGTCGGGTCAGCAACAATCAGGCAGATCAGGTACAGACAGCAGACAGCAGGGTGGTCAGGTCACAAGCCAAGGTCGTACCGGGAATCAGCAGGCAGCAGAGGAGTCTAAGACAAGCCGGGGTCAGGGTATCAAGCAGACAAGCACAGGTAATCAGAGGTCACACGGAATCAGGAACACATGCAGAAGCTGCAGACCAAACAGCAATAAGCCTATGCAGAAGCCCTGTTTAAATAGCCCGCCTAGTGGCGGGAGCGCGCATTGACGCGTGAGTGCGCATGCGCGCCGATGTGCCAATGCGCGAGTGCTCATGCGCGCGCACCATGAGCTTATGATTGTACTGGTGACCTGTCTTCCCTGACAGCCCTCCTTATCTGGTCCGGCCCCTGTCTACCCGGTATAAAACCCACTTGGTCCTTATTGACATATGAGCTTATGAAGGAGGCCAGCCGGTTTGATAAAATTTTGGTCAAATCATTATTAATCAAAGAGATCAATCTGTAATTGCCAACTACGCTAGAGTCCTTGCCTGGCTTCGGAATAACTGAAATAAAGGCTATATTGGCTGTAGAGTCTAGAGATGAACCCTCTCTTAGGGAATTAAAGAACCGGGCCAGATAAGGAGGGAGGACGTCTTGAAACGATTTATAGTAGGGTACCAGAAAACCATCAGGTCCAGGAGCAAAGCTGTTGTGTAGGTTCTTAATGACGCTCAAAATTTCGGATTCCAATATAGGAAACTCTAAGACAGATCAGTGGGAGTCCGTCAGAGTAGGAAGAGGTACATCTATCAAGAAGGCTTCCATCACACATTGGGGGATTGGGCCCTATATCGAGTATACTTTAGAGCAGAAGGCTTGGAAGGCTTTCAGAATCCGTTTTGGGTTCTGGGTTAGGGATCCTGTACTGGATTTAATTTTAGGAAGGGAGTAAGTCCGTAGTTTTGGAATTAGTTTGGAAGCTAGAAGTGTTCCCATTTTGTTGCTATTTAGGTAGAAGTGGGCATTCTGCCATTTGATATTTTTTTCCGCATTAGATGTCAGGACAAGATTAAGCAAAAGCCTGGTAGATTCTAGTTTAGCTAGGGATGCAGGGGAGGGGTTGTGTTTATGCTGACTGCTGAGTTGTTTGAACCACTTCTCTAAGTTTTCTATATCGAGCTGTCTTTCGCACTACAGTCACACTACAGTCGGGGAGCCAATTGTATAAGCTTCCCCCTCATGACCACTTTATGTGCTCCCCAGAAGGAACTACCTGCCGTGCCATTGGTGAGAAAATATTCTCTGAGCTCTTTCTTTAGCATATTGCAGTGGACTGGGTTAGATAAAATGGATTCATTCAGGAGCCAGGGGTGTGGGCCTGACGGTGATGAGGCGCCTGAAAATTTGATAGCCAATAGTGAGTGATCAGACCAGGGAACTTCATGTATAGAAGCGTGAGTTGTTAAGTGAATAGAGGAAGTGGGAATAAAGATATGGTCTATTCTTGCATGAGTCCCGTGAGGGGCTGAGAAGTGGGTATAGTTTATTGCTGAGGGATTGAGCTCTCTGCAGGCATCAATTAGCCCTAGGGTGTAAAGGAGACGGGCAATACGGAGGCTTTCTTTGGAGGGTTTCCTAGTACGGGCAGTGTCCTTGGTAGTTTTGTCCTTAAAATGATCCAAGGAGATATTGGAGTCCCCACCCATTATCACCCTCCCCTTGAAATTGGGGGAAAGTGCATTAAGCATGACTGAAAAGAAAGCGGCTTGGCCCTGGTTTGGTGCGTAATATGAGATAAAGGTGTATAATGATCCATTGATGTGGCCCTTGAGAACAGGATAGCTACCCCACTTTTTTTTCCCATGCGTTTGCAAGATAGAAGGATGGGAATTTTCAGTGGATGAACAAGGGGCTGTAGGAATCTGGAAAATGAGTTTCCTGTAGAAGTAGAACATCTATACCCAGTGAGCTATATTGGTGGAATGCTTTACATCTTTTTATGGGCAAATTAAGGCCTTGAGTGTTGTGAAAAGCAACCTTAAAGGTGGCCTTTGAGGGGGGAGAACTAGCCATGAACCCAAGGAGAAAGGCATACCATCATGTTGTATAAGTCTACCTCAAAAGCCGTGAATGATATCCTGATAAGAAACCAGATGAGGTGCGTATATAATTGAGTTGGGCAATGTCCGACTATCCGCAAAGGAGCCTGTTGAAAAGAGAAAAACATAGAGGGTTAGGGCAGAGATACAAGAGAAGCAGAAAGAAAGAGAAGGCAAAGGCTCAGGAGAAGTTGGGAGTTAAGGATGGAAAGTATCCCAACACCCCCATGTGCAGGATGGGACCTGCCGAATCCTGCTGTAGACTCCAGTGTCTATGGAGCCTAATATCTCGGCAACCCGTGTGGCGGTTGCCTGCCCTGTGGCATCAGAGGAGGATCTGACCTCTGGAATGCGACATGAGGAGTGACATGTAAGAACCGCTCTGGCCGGGAGGCACCCCGCTGGTCTCGGAAAAGAGACTAATGCCTCCCCGCCCAAGTGGCAGGTATTTTGAAAAGGTCCAGACTTAACGACACAAAAACGACAAAAAAAAAAAAAAAAGGAAAAAGAAGTAGAGCCAAGTCTCTTTCGAACTAATGGTGCTATAATAATATGGTGTCTATTGAAAGGGGCCTTCAGTTTTGGCCCTGGCAACTATCAAAAGTCCAGAGTGATGATATATTTCCAGAAAATCGTCTGCAATTTCCACCTCCAGGTTGGCGATGCATGTAGAAGAAAACTGATGAGGAAAAGGGGACAGTGTTATTTAGACAACTCGTGGCTTGGAAATAGATCCATGGGATGGAGTGGGATGGAGTGGAAGTGACCAAAGAGAGGGGCCTTGTGAAGTAGGTGAAAAGTCAGTCAGATGTGTGGATCCAGTTTGTGACCTTCCTAAAAGGGGTCCAGTAAAGTTCTTTGATAATCCCTTTGTCATCTTTTCATGGTGGAACCGAGTCCCGATGCCTCTTCGGTTTTTTGCTTGTTCCATAAGGGTGTTATGGGGCTGCCTGGGGGAGGCCTTTTGGAGAATCCTTGGTGTTGGTCCTTGGGTAAGGGCGTGACTTCTTGTGAGATTAGCCCGAGTTGGAGAAGAATCTTTTCACCCTCCCAGAATGTTGAGAAGCCATGAGATTTGTTCTTGAACAAAAATTGCAGATGGAAAGGGAAGGCCCACTAGTATTTTATGGCTAGGATAGTAACAAGTGGTTTGAAGGATCTCCTCTTTTGTATTGTGGTGGGTGATAAATCGGCAAATATCTGCACCGTGTGCCCTTGAATAGCAAAATTATCCAGAGTGTGGGACTTGCATATTATTTCCTCTTTTACAGCGAAAAAGTGAGGTTTGACCACTATGTCCCATGGTAATCCGTCCTGATGCAGAGGTTGCAGGGCTCTATGAGCCCTGTCTAGTTCAAGCCTATGATCAGGAATGTCGGGTATAATGTCTTTGATGAAAGCTTTCACCGACCCCTGTATGTCAAATATAGACTCGGGGAGGCCCCTAATGCGAAAGTTATAAGGTCTATTCCTATTTTCCAAGTCATCTATTTTAGATAGGGCTGTTTCAAGCTGATCTGCAATGTTTGAATGCACATGGTGTTTTGCTTGGTACGGGTATGCATGTTGTCTACTGCCTGTTCTGTGGAGTCTATGCGGATGCCTAGCCATTGTAGGTCAGCCTTTATGGAGGAAGTAACCTGTGCAGCATTATGAGCCAAGCCAGAGGCTAGCATCTCTGAGAATTTGTGTAACAGTGAAGAGAAGTCAGGAGGGTGGTCCAAGACTGTAGGTGAGGCCTGCGGACATATAGGTATGTTATCCATAGTGTGCAGTATAGGCGATTGTATTAGTTCCTCCACTGTTCTGTCCAGGAGTGATATTGTAGAGGCTAGGGAGATGGCAGGGTAGAATAAAGGATACACTGTCAAATTTTTCTTCGGCCGCATGTGTTTGCTAAGTGTAGACACATTTTTACAAAAAAACCCCCAAAACAAATCAAAATTTTTAAGTAAGTTTACAGTTTTCTGTTTCACCTCATTTATAGCCATCTTTGAACAGATTATTCAAATGGTTTGAACACCATGGTGTTCGAGTATGAAGCCTCTAATAAAGTAACTCTTTTCATTCTAGCCTCTCTGGGTTAAAGGGCTATGGAACGGGCCAGCCAGAAAAAGAGAAGGAAGAGACCATCGGTGAGCAGTCCATCTTTCTGCCTTCATCTACAGCCAGCAACAGCCAGTCTGTCATATCTCTACTTCCCATTCAAGAATTGAGTCAACTAATAGAGGAAGTTCAAGCTCTAGATGAAGAAACACTTAAGGTCTGAACTTGTCTGAAAATATTTTCGTTTTTAACTTTTGTATATCTTCCTCAAAAAGCAAACGATTTAGTGTATAGATTGTGACAAGAACACTGGAAAAGCCCATGTAGATAAGGCAGACAGCTCAGAATAAGAGCTACCTGGAAATCATACAGTTTGCTTGATATATGCTTGCATGCAGGGCTGAGACAAGGGAAGGGCAGGAGGAGCATGTGTTCTGTGTGCAGTATTGTAGGGAGAGTGGAATGCCACCCTGGTGAGCTGTGCCCTCATTACATTCTTGTAAGTTACCAGCAGCACAAGATGAGCCTGATAACAGTTTTGCTCACCTCCAATCTGAAGCTGTTGATCCTGCCCCTTACAAAGGGTGTCAGGAAATACACCAACCTCTCCTGCAATTTTAATCAGTGCTGCTGGTCAGCCTTGACAAGTAGCAGAGCATGTCACCGTGCCGCATAGGCCTGCCTGCTGCAATATCAATCCCTGCACTGTTCTGCTGAATTGTGGAAGGAGGGGCTCCTTGTACTTCAAGGCATTTAGTTACTGCAGTTTACTGCTAGCAAGCTCCCTGGTGGAGGGGTGGGTACAGCTCTGAAATTGTGTCAGTACACCTCAGTCCAGGCACTTTTCACTACAGTGTTGCTGGCTTCAGAAACGAAACAGCTGCAAATACATTGAATGCTTATTCCACACTGTAGTCACAGTACAGGGAGTGATATTGCAGCAAGTGGGACAACAGCAGGCATTACTACTGGTCCAGGCTGACCAGAGGTATTGATTACTTAGGGTAAGGATTGGAGCTTTGCTGGCATCCTCTGTGATCAGCAGGATCAACAGCAGAGGAGTAACTGCTAGCGTGAGAAGTCCAGTGAGCAGAATATGCCTCTGCTGGAAGCTAATGGCAACATTGGCGAGGTTCTTTGGTCAAAACACCTCCCTTCAACCCCCTTTCATTATAGTCCACAACTTCTCATAGTCATAGAGACTCCTTGCCACTTTAACCCCCCCCCCCCCTCCATACCAACTCACATTTTCTCCTCCAGTCACATCACCACCCACCTCCCTCCATGGTCACTGTGCCTTTCTGCCATCTACCTTACCTCTCACAGCACCTCTGAACTCTAACCCCTCATCCTCATACTAGCTCCATTCTACTCACCTTTCACTCCCTCCAGAAGTTCCCTCCTACCCATCCCCCCTTTTTATTACACTGCCCCCTGGTCACAGCACCTACCTACCCCAGTTAACCAACCGCCTCAACATCCCCCTGCAGGGATGGGGGGGGGGGGGCCGTC
>BLSH010322103.1:179092-192623 GCA_018402905.1 Glandirana rugosa | reverse complement strand
GGCAGTGAAGGGGTTAACCTGCAGGGGGCGCTCTAAGGGTTAACAGTGTTCCCTGGGCGTGTTCTAACTGTATTGGTGCTGCCCTATCTGGGGAAGGGAAGTGGTCACAGCCTTCACGTACAGGAAGGCTGTGATCACAGCCCTTCCCCCTCACACAGAGCGGAGGTCCGTGTTTACATACACGGACCTCCGCTCACTCGCTCTGGGGGGGCCATCGCGGGTAGCCGGCGGCAATCGAAGCCGCCGCACCCGCTCCCTGGCCCCCCCTGGGCCCCCCTCGTTCCCGCAGCCGCCGTCGTATGACAGCGATTTGCGGGAACGAGCCACTTTGCCGCCGTCAGATGCCGATCGGCGGTCGGCAAGTGGTTAACCACTTGCCGACCGCAGTCTGACAGCAACAGAGTGGCTCGTTATCGCAAACCGCCGTCATGCGACGGCGGCTGCGATAACTAGTGCTGTGAGCGCACGCGCGACGTCGGAGGCGCGCTCGTGCGCTCACTGTGTCCGGGGGGGTCCAGGGAGCAGGTGCGGCGGACTCGATCACCGCCGGCTACCTGCTACGTCAGAGAGAGAGGGGAGGTCCGTGTAAGTAAATATGGATCTCCGTTCTGTTAAAGGGGGAAGGGCGATGATCACAGGCTTCCTCTATATGGAAGCCGTGATCATCCCCTTTCCCCAGCCAGGGCAGCCCCCACGCCCAGGGAATACAGTAACCCTTAGAGCATCCCCTGCAGGTTAACCCCTTCACTGCCAATGGCATTTACACAGTAATCAGTGCATTTTTATAGCACTGATCGCTGTATAAACGCCAATGGTCCCAAAAAAGTGTTAAAATGGTCTGACATGTCCGCTGCAATATCACAGTACCGCTAAAAATCGCAGATCACTGCCATTACTAGTAAAAAATAAAAACCCCAGAAATGAATTCTCATCGTCCGTAAATGCGGCAACTTTTGCGCAAGCCAATCAATAAACGCAGAATGCATTTTTTTTACCAAAAATATGAGGAAGAATATAAATCAGCCAAAACCGATGGAAAAAAATGTTTTTTTATATATTTTTTTTGGATTTGTATTTTAGCAAAAAGTAAGGAATTTGTTTTTTTTTGCAAAATTGTCGCTCTTCTTTTGTTTATAGCGGCGATCAGAAATGACACAGAGGTGATCAAATACCACCAAAAGAAAGCTCTATTTGTGGGGAAAAAAAGGACGCAAATTTAGTTTAGGTACAATGACGCACGACCGCGCAATTGTCAGTTAAAGTGACGCAGTGGCGAATCACAAAAAGTGCTCTGGTCCTAAACTGGGAAATTCTTCCGGGGGTGAAGTGGATATATATGTCAGAAGGGCAGAGATCAGTGTCCGTAGTTTATTTTTATTTTATTTTATTTAAATTTCTACAATTTTTTATTATTTTTTACAATATTAGGAGCCCTGCTGAGGGGGCTTTGGTGAAATATCAGGGGTCTAAACAGACCCCTGATGTCTCACTTTTAAAACAGAGAAAGGTACTGAGGACAGAGATTCCCCAGTCCCTTTCTCTGCAGCCAGGCAGCAGGGAGAATCTGCACAGTACAGGGTGATTACGGTGTGCACAGGCACACCTGCCACCCTATGTGCGCACGCCTATGCATGCACATGAGCGGATGGAGGCAAAGGCACTTCTCCTGTCTGGTCCATATTCCTCATTACTGCCTCATTTCCTACCTGGAGGAAATCTGGCAGCATCTAGGTCTTTCCTCCCCAGCCTGACTGTGCCTGGTCTGCCCTTTTAATTAACTGTATTTCAGTTCTTTCCATTATAGAGGCTCAACATTTTGCTGTTATCTAGGGAAGTGTACATGCAAATGCAAGCTGTCTAGGAATGCCTACTACTCCAGACCGACATCCACCATTCATAACATTTTGATATTTGCAGAGCCAGCCCCAGAGGGCTCTTGAGAAGAGTACTGAGGCAGGGTGCTGGGATGAGTTCAGGAAGCTATGTACACCATTCTGCTGACCCCTCCAATTAGCTGTGGTCTGCCTGCAATGTATAGAGAAGCACAGCGACCCAGTGGTGGCATCTTTGGGTCTAAAAAAAGTAATGTAATAAAAAAAAGAGGTTTTATTTTAAAAATGTAATAGTATGTTGATAAGCAGGGGAGAGCAGAACCAAGAAAATGTAACCAGAATAGGTCCCTTTTTCAGGCTTCATACAAAAGTGTATAAAGCCTGAAGAAGGGGCCTAATGGGTCCCAACAGCTTGCATCTTTAATTATTCAAGTTAGGGAGTAAAGGACATCACCTAAACTCCAAACTTTCTGCAGTGATGAAGGCTAACATTGCACAAGACAATACTTTGTCAGCAGAAAAGGAACTCTTGCTACATCACTAACCTAGTCTCACAATACCAACCAAATCGTTCTCTTCGTTCCTCCCAAGACCTTCTGCTCTCTAGCTCCCTCATCACCTCCTCCCATACTGTCCTCCAGAACTTCACCCAAGCCTCTCCCATTCCTTGTAATTTCCTACACCAATCTGTCCGACTATCTCCAACTCTATCAACTTTTAGGCGATCCCTGAAACTTTTCAGGAACGTTTTCAGGAAGCTTATCCTTTCCCCACCTAACAACTGTACTTTTATTTTCTCATTCAGCTCATCCCCCACAGGTATTACCTTTTGTATCACTTGACCTTCCCTCTTAGATTGTAAATTCTAACGAGCAGGGTCCTCTGATTCCTCCTGTATTGAGTTGTATTGTAATTGTACCTAATATTGTAAAAAGCTGCGAAAACTGTTGGTGCTATATAAGTCCTGTATCATAATAATGATAATAATAATATATTTGCAGTGCAGGATAGGGAATGTGAGTCTTAATATGTTGCTGCAGGTAACGGTCCAAGTTTTCTTCCTCCAGTTTTAATAATTAAACCTCGTTCTGTAACTTTGTCCATGCCTGTCTGTTAGTAAAAGCAGCTTTGTCTATCTCTCCAATCCAGGAATTTGATGACATTCATGTGGTGGTCCTGCACAAGGAAGAGAATGCTGGCTTAGGCTTTAGCCTTGCTGGAGGACTTGATCTGGAAAATAAGGCAATCACTGTAAGTATGTTGATCAATAAAGTCTATTCAGTTCCATTATTTTTAAATAAGCATATTTCATTCAGAACAGTATTTGTGTGATGGTGGTCCTCAGAGTTCCGCAGGGTGGGACCAGGAGAGCAAAGTGGAGGCACAAAGAACAACTTGGGGTGTCAACTAAAGCCCCGTACACACGGTTCGACGATTGCATACAACAGGTCGTACTCACGACCGTTGTATGCGAAATCGATCGTTCGTATGCGCGATTTGAACAGTCGAACATACGACGGTCGTACAAGGGAGTTGGATGAGCAAACTAGAAAACTTGGTCGTACCAACAAGCTCTCATACGACCGTTGTATCGTGTGTACAGAGCAGTTGGTACAACAAGTTGTATTGTGCAAAACACGCATGCGACGAGTCAGGAACGGCCAGATGCTAATTACATGCACCTGAACGTTCTTTCCCCGGCCGTACGATGGTGTAGTGCAGTCAGTATGCTGCATACAACAGCCAACATACGATTCGACGAGATCGTACGTGCGATCGTCGAACCGTGTGTAAGGGGCTTTAGAGAGGTGGGAAAACCCTTATAGTGCCATATGTATATAAAAAGTACAATTTCCTGTTTGGCCACTAGCTGGCACCCTTCCCATAGAGAAATAGATAGTTACATTAGAGAGTAGAAGTTCATGCAAGAACTTTAGAAAACAGAAGTGGAATTCTGGAACAGGCCCTTGGGACTTGGTGGGACCTATTCTACAGAGATGTTGTGCTTCCTGTGATTGGTATTCCCCAGTTGGGGAATACCTGGGAAGTCTTGGGGTTCTGGATAGCAGGGAGTTGGGAGCAGGACATAGATGGCCCGACCTAGGAAAGTGCCGATGACTGCTATCATAATTAGTGGGAAGCTGTATACCCTGAATTTGTTTACCTTGAAGTTGCAAAAATGAAGCTTTACAAATATATTGGACCCACCTCTTCTTGCTACCAACGGCTTATCACTGGAACTAATACCTGGCTCAGCCGGGAAGGTTGCAAGTTGATGTGTAGGGCATAGTAGTGTACATGTACTGGTGAATGTATGCTATTTGGTTTCCTCTGGGAGCAGGGTCTCACACTAACTTGAAACTAGGGCAAGAGGCCTCCCAGTGGTACCTGGGAGTGAAACCTTTTCCCCATGTTCTAATGGCGCTGCCTACAAACTCCAAGAGTTCTTGTACGCAGGTGTAGTTTGGCCTCCCTGCAAGGGTGGCACTGTTCGGAGGCCGCCATGGGGAGATGGTGGTCAAGGGGGAACTCGGGTTGGCGTGCATTTTGTGTAGTGGGTACGTCAGGGACAGAGCCCTGCTGGTTAGGAACAGGTTGATTAGCGTAGGGACAGATTCTTGTGGAGGAGGGACAGATTAGGGATTTTGGCTATATCTCTGCATTGGCCTTCCTCATCAGGAGTCCCTTTGCCGTTCTGCCTTCCAGCCACCTCCTTGGTTGGATGCTACCAGGTGTCTGCAGTGTGTACATGCATCCCTTGCCTCGTTTGTTGTAAAGGTTTGGTCCTGTGTTGCCGTGTCCACAGAGTTCATTGTTCTTCCCAGTAGTATCATGTTAATATAAATCAAAAATAGGTTGTGCTCTGCCACCCAAATGAAAACAAATATGGCTGCTGCTATCACCTATTGTGTTTCACACAAAATACATAAGATAGAAAAGGTATGTGATAGCGCTGCTCACAGTAAATCTATAACGTGAATAACTATATCATGATAAAGTGCTTGTGCTAAACAATAAGTTAATAAAGTGCAAGTCTCAGTGTAAACATAAATGACAATTCCATACAATAAATTAATAAAGTGCTCCTCTCAGTGTATACATAGATGACAATTCCATATAATAAATATGAGGTGCAAGGAATGAAAAAGATAATTAAACGTAATTATGATATTTGTGATAGTCCAATAATACTTCTTCAAAGACACTATAAACAGTCTATCAAGGTGATTCATGTCTTATAACACCAAAATGTGTGTGCATTCACTCCGTGACGTGTATCCCCATCACCGGGTGCAATGCACGATCACCTCCATCTTAGACCCACCAGGGGTCATAAACGCATGATTAAGTATATTAGCTGGTGTTCCGGTTCCTTTGGCAGCTGCAACACTTCCCCTTTAAATATGGCTCAATACCAATCGCCAGCAATTCCAAGGTGACATAGGAAGAAAAAGGCTTCTAATAGTGTAGTACCCGAGTTAAGATAACAGAGACACCGCACCAACCCAGCTTCATATAATGTACTCACATTTATTCAATAAAACCAAAGCATGTACAAATATAGCAGATCTCACATCTACAGTAAATCCCACCACCAGGTTTCGCCACTGACCACTTATTCTCTCAAGATGAAACCACATAGTCGGTGGCGTAATGCGTAGAGGTGGACCACTAGCGTTCCCTCCAGCTGTCCTTTCTGCTCTCTCCTGTGCCTGCTACCAAGATTTCGCTCCTCCTAGCTGCTCCCGAGCTCTCCAGGCCAAGGTCACCCCCCCCCCCCAGACAGGGGGCACCCCAGGGTCACGACAACCTCCATGCTATCTCATCTCTCCAACTTCTTCCCAAACTCCTCCCTTGATTGGGCTGACCCTGGGTATTTGTGGAGGCCTGCCCCCTGCCAATCCAGATTGGGGATTGGTCAGGGCTCCCCAGAATACCTCAGGTGGCTACACTCACCATCCCACCTCTCTTTCCAGAAAGTTCCACAAACTCCTCTGGAAAGAAGTGGAAGGGCCTGGTGACATCATCCGTGAATCAGTCCTACCCTGAGCCACTCCCAGCCCAGAATCCAAAACAACCAGGCCTGCATATCCTCAGGCCTGGTTAAATGTTACCTCACCTAACCAAAAATCTAACTCTAGTTCCTATCTATGCTATATTCGTGTTAATGTGAGTACCGCCTTATACCTGAAGTACAGTCACTGATGTCTATGGATGGCTGTATGTAGCAGCTGGGCCAGAGGCCCTAGAAACATTTTACATTTTTTGTATGCCTCTGAACACAGCTCTATTTCAGCCAATGTGTCCATGCACATTGTGGTATTCAGATCCACATTTTAGAGCAGTGTTCAGGGGTATAAATATAAAAAAACTCCCCAAATCTGCATTTAGAAAAGAGCCTACTGGCATAATTAAGCATATAGGCACATAAACATGTGCAGATATGTGTGCTTTTATTCTATTGGCTAGAATAAATAAATATATTCTGCCAGAAAGATCCCACTTACATGGAAGTATTTTAATACACCCGAGTGCTTTCAGTCTAAGAGCTCATGCACATGAATGTACATACAGGCATTTGGCTGTACAGCATAAATCACGCCTGTATTTACGTTCTTGTGAATGAGCCATTAGGGTGTGTAATATGCTGACTTCATTACACGTTGCAAAGATCACATTATACCATCCTGTATGTATTTGTATATGTATACAAACTTGTTATGTGAATGCCTCAAGCATTCACAGCTCTCACGTATAATCACTGTAAAGTGTCTAATATGTTTATCCCCTATGATCATCAGCTCCACATAGTGGCCATAATATGGTATTTTCCTAAAGTACCCCAATGAGCAAAATTCAGCATTATGGCTAAAAAATAAAGCTTGTGATCATAGGAAATTAAGATTTAAGGCTTTGGGATAGATTTACTAAAACTGATTCACTCAGAATCTGGTGCAGCTGTGCACGGTACCCAATCCACTTCCAACTACAGCCTGTTCAATTAAGCTTTGGCAATGAAAACTGGAAGCTGATTGGTTTCAGTGCAGAGCTGCACCAGATTGTGCAATCTCCAGTTTTAGTAAATAAACCCCATTGCGGCAATTATTCGTGTTGGGTTTGCGAATGCTTGTGATATTTGAACAGCAACATTTTTATAAATAGAAATCATTTATAAATAGTACATCTCCCTGTGTTTATTTGTATCCCACAAATCATGTGCATTATTGAGTTGTGTGAAGTTATCCTAATAAATGCTTTCATTTCATTCTGCAGGTCCACAGAGTGTTCCCCAGTGGCCTCGCCTCTCAAGAAGGAACCATTCAAAAAGGAGACAAAGTTTTGTCCATCAATGGAAAGTCACTGAAAGGTGTCACTCATAATGAAGCGCTGGGGATTTTACGCGAGGCACGTCTACCTAGACAGGCTGTTATAGTGGTAAAGAAAGAAAAGGATGGCGAACAAAGCTCCAGCTCATCAGACTGTACTGGGACTGATGAACAAACAACTGGAAGTAAGTGCTATGTTATGATAATAACCCAATTATACAGAAATATATCACCATACGTTTTTCATTATGACCTGTAAAACATTTCTTACTACCCATGTCTTATACTGTGTCCTAAAAATGAATAGCACTGTTATCCAGCAGCTTATGCTCAGCCTGATGCCTAGGTTTGGAACTATAGCTGGTGAATATTTCTTCTATCCTCAGCAGCCCCCATTACTCCAGCAGGCCTACTGGTACTTAATTACCCCCAGGTTTCAGTACACAACTCCACAGTTCCTGGCCAGATGGCCTGGGACTGAGCAAAGGGGACAGGAAAAGGTACCTGTAGTCTGGGTAAGTCAAGTGAGGGTTGTGGTTGTGTGAATCCACGCCAAAAGCCAGAGCCTGGTGGTGGTCTGGGAAAGCTGCAGCTGGTTACATAATCCAAAGAATGGTTCCAAAGTCATGGCAGGCAGCAGGCACGCATAATCCAGTAAGCAATCAGAGGTCAAGGCTGGTGGCAATCCAAAAGAGTAATCCGAGTTCAAGGCCAAGGTTAGCAATAAGGGAATCCTAGACAGGTTGACAGACAGAGACACATGAGGCACATTTGGTAGGACATCAGGAAGTAAAATGCTATCACCAGGTACAGGAACTCAACCACGACCATCCAACCCCCTCCACCCAACATTGACATCTCACTTTCAACCCACTTCAGCTCTGAACTCTGCATGCAACCCCCCCTCCACTGCCCCCATCTTCTCCCCACCTCCTTGAAAGCTCCACCATCTTCCACATGTCTTACTTTGGTTGTTGTATTAAGCTGAAGCACCATTTGGCTCTAGTACCTACCTGCACACTGTAGTTGGCTCCGCCTCTCTCACTTGCAGAGATCTCATCTAGTGGGGTTGTCAGCATCTTCCTTGTCCCCATCCTGCACTCAGTTGGAGCCACTCAGGGTTTAGATCTGTGGGAGCCGTTGTTAGACAAGCTGTCACTTGTAAACACGGAAGCCAGACTTCTGTGTTTACAAAAGATAGAGGTGAGCAGGGAGCAGAGGGCCTGAGCCAAAGGTGGTGGAACTGAGCTCCACCAAGTTCCAGCAGAAAAAAAGCCCTGGCTATCACAATCCAAAAGATCTGAACTTGTGTTCTTCAAATACAGCACCACAGAGGAGCCACCAATGAGAATAAGAGGAGGCAAAGTGGTCTAAGCTGAATGCTGCCTAGCAACCAGGCCACCAGCCGATCAGAACTGGAGGCCAATCAGGCTAGGAGAGGAGAGCGGTTGCTGACTGAAAAGGAGCATCAGTCACAGCTTTCGTAACACCAGCATTCAGTGGGGTTCTAGCCCTATAGGCCTGTTTAATGACTGATACCTTCCTACCTACTTATATAATGCCAGGTAGAGAACTGAACATTTTTAAGATCATACTTCTTTTATAAACTGTATTTTTTTATATAAAAGAAAGATCAAGCAGAAAAAAAGAGTGAACACATGATAAAACACACAGGAATGTTGACATAGCAATGTTCATGGAATGAGAACATTTCAGAGTTTACTAGGAAACAACAATCAATAATTGTATGAGCATCAGGATCAGATATCCAAGCACCGGAAGAAACTAGAGGATTAAACACCCCAAACAGTATAGGAAAAGAAACTAGTAAAGGCTTGTTATTGCATGTGGCAGAACAGCACAAGGCTTTTGACCAGCAGTGAGGAGGCAATATGTTGCTTCCTCACCACTTGTTTTAACCTTAGAAAGGCTTAACCATTGTGCTGCAATCGCATGCATTGTACACTGTCGTGACGTGGCCCCATACACTTAGACGGGTAGAGTTCATTGATGGTACCGCCAAATGTGACATGGAGTTTAATTTTTGCGATGACTGCAAACAGCTGCATGCTCTTTTCTAAGTGGCCACCCAAGGGAATAAGCCCTAAGAGATGAGGAGGGCTGAAAGAAGAAAAAGAGCAAGGGCAGCCATCTGACAACCACTTCCACTAAACTAAGCAGCCTCATCAAATCTTCCAAGCAAGGAAATTTGAAGTCACAAATAGTTCCCACATCTTCTAGAAAATGGGTATAGAGTCTAACAATGAGATTTTTCATGGTTTGGACATCATTAACTCGAGTAAAAAGGTCTATTTTAGAAGGTGCTACAAACCTTCTCAGCAATTAGGCAACGGGAGGCTGTCAAAATGTGTGGAAATTATTTGCGTTTATGTTTATATAGTTGGGGAAATGGTAAACCCAATAAACCTCTCTGAGGGGTGAGCGGAAGAGCATACAGTATGTTTTGAGATGGTTTAGTTCATCCTGGACTTCATGCGCGAAGGACTGAATCTTAGGACAAGCCTAGAATATATGAAATAACAAACCCATCTCCAACAGGTGGGAATGATAAAATAATGTAACAATTCAGGGGTGTGGTACCAATGGTACAAAAGAAAACCAAAAAAGTTAGCCCAATTTTATGCATAATGTGAAAGATGATGTTACACCGAGTAAATTGATACCTAACATGTCACGCTTCCAAATTGCACGCGCTCACGGAATGACACCAAACTTTGGTACTTAAAAGTTCACATAGGCGGTGGTTAAAATTTTTTACAGGTTACATATTTTGAGTTACAGAGGAGGTCTTGGGCTAGAATTATTGCGCTCGCTCTAAAGTTTGTGGCAATACTTCACATGTGTGGTTTGAACTTTGTTTACATATGTGGGTGTGACCTATGTATGCGTTCGCTTCTGCAAGCAAACATGCGAGGACAGGGGCGCTTTAATTTTTTTTTTTTATTATTGTTAATTTTACTTTTATTTTTCTAGTTTGATGCTTTGATGTTTGGAAAATAATGGTGGCCACACAAAATATTGACACTTTGGGCCCAATTTGGAAATTTTCACTTAGAGGTGTACTCACTTTTGTTGTCAGCGGTTTAGTCATTAATGGCTGTGTGTTGAGTTATTTTGAGAGGACAGCAAATTTACACTGTTATACAAGCTGTACACTCACTACTTTACATTGTAGAAAAGAGTAATTTCTTCAGTGTTGTCACATGAAAAGATAGAATAAAATATTTACAAAATGTGAGGGGTGTACTCCCAATTGTGAGATACTGTATATGCGGCCATGAAGGCACCAGGAGAACGGAATATTGTATCATACTTTTCATTTTCCTTTCCTGGTGCCTATCCATGGCAGCATACATGTGGTAGTATGCTGCCATAGAGCACCAGGAAATGCCTCTGGATCAACATTGCCAATAACTGAAAATGCATATTGGCAGGAAGCTATTACATTATTACACGGGAAAGGGAAGTGGTTGCCTGCTCTCATGTAAAGTTGAAATGTTCTTATCATATACAGTCCTTGTTATTCCATTTGTAATAAAAAATATAATTTTTTAAAAATTACTTAAAGAAGATTAGCGTAATACAAAACAGAGTACAAAACAGTACAAAGAAGTGCAAAATGAATGAAAGTCAAAAGGTTTGCAATTTAACAAGTATAAGTTTGAATATGCACAGAACAATCTAACATAGGTCTGCCTTCATCGACAACAGGGTAGAGATTAATGATAACACAAAAATCAAGAAGTAGGGGGAAAAAAATAAAGAATGCAAAACAAAAAGCAGTGAAATGAAGGGTATGGACAATGTCTGACCAATAAATGAGAGGGAAAGGGTTACTGCCGAGGAAATATCAATTATCATAATATATATTCATATAGAGAAAGACAATCGGTTTTGTCTTAAACCAGGGATACCCAACCGCTGTGGCCCACGACACCCTCTGATGTGGCCCTCCACCTCCTGCTCTGGGATGGCGGGTTGGCAAGGCCAGATTGCGGGTTCCCGAGCCGCCATCCCTGAGCATCAGTGTGAAGAATGGAGCTGGCACTAGAGGAAGCAGAGCCGATGCTTCCTGTTTCGCGCCACCTCCTGTCACAGGTGGACTGATACCAAATTTACTCCCGCAGTACCAGCCAGCAGTTCCTGCCAGAAGTACTAGTCAGCAGTACCCTCCAGCAATACCAGCCAGCAGTACCAGCCAGCAGTACCCACCAGCAGTACCAGCCATAAGTACCAGCCAGCAGGCAGTACCCACCAGCAGTACCCGACAGCAGTACCAGCCAGCAGTACCAGCCAGCACTACCCACCAGCAGTACCCACCAGCAGTACCAGCCAGCAGTACCCACCAGCAGTACCAGCCAGCAATAACCACCAGCAGTACCAGCCAGCAGTATCAGCCAGCATTACCCGACAGCAGTACCAGCCAGCAATAAAAGCCAGCAGTACCAGCCAGCAGTACCCACCAGACGTACCAGACAGACGTACCAGCCATCAGTACCCACTAGCAATACCAGCCATAAGTACCAGCCAGCAGTACCCATCAGCAGTACCCACCAGCAGTACCAGCCAGCAGTACCCACCAGCAGTACCCGCCAGCAGTACCAGCTAGTTGTACCCACCAGCAGTACCCACCAGCAGTACCAGCCAGCAGTACCAGCCTTAAGTACCAGCCAGCAGTACCCACCAGCAGTACCCAACAGCAGTACCAGCCAGCAATACCAGCCAGCAGTACCAGCCAGCAGTACCCACCAGCAATACCCGCCAGTAGTAACAGCCAGCAGGACCCACCAGCAGTACCTGTCATCAGTACCCACCAGCAGTACCAGCCATACGTACCAGCCAGCAGTATCCACCAGCAATACCCACCAGCAGTAACAGCCAGCAGGACCCGCCAGCAGTACCTGTCAGCAGTACCCGCCAGAAGGACCCACCAGCAGTACCCGCCAGAAGGACCCACCAGCAATACTTGCCAGCAGTACCCGCCAGAAGGACCCACCAGCAGTACCCAAAAGTGAAGATTGAGGTCAGTTGAGGTGCATGTAAACTGCAGTGCATCAGTGAGAAAGCAGCCTTAGGTCCCTTTCACATGATCGGTTCGATCGGGTCTACCTGTCCGTTTTTCATGCAGACCCAATCAGACCCTCCATTCACCTCTATAGAGTGGCAGAATTAAATGGACTTGTGTCTGTTTACAGAAGCCAATCTCTCCAATCTCAGATCTCCAATCCGATCCGTGCAAATTTTTTGGAAAAAATTCACTTTTTTAAATTAAGAAATAAGACAAAGTTAGCCCAATTTTTTCTATACTATGAAAGATAATGTTACGCCGAGTAAATTGATGCCAAACATTTCTTCAAAATTGCGCTTGCTCGTGGAATGGCGAAAAAAAACTTTGGCACTTAAAAAACTCCATCGGCAACATTTAAAAATTTCTACAGGTGATCAGTTTTGAGTTACAGAGGAGGTCTAGTGCTAGAATTATTGCTCTCTCTCTAATAATCGCAGAGATACCTCACATGTGTGGTTTGAACACCGTTTTCATATGCAGTGGAAGAAAATGACTTTCAATTTGTACAACTACTCCACGCTGAATTTTTTTTCTTAGTTTCTCCAAAATTTCCATTTTTTCCAGAAAAAAAAAGTTTCTTCCCCATGGCTTCAAAGTTTCTGTAAATTTTACATCTGTAAGCATCGCAACCGCGGCATGTGAATACCCCAATCTGATGGTCCCGGCCAGCCACTTAAAGCTTTGTCACCTAGGCGAGAACAACTCCCCCCTTCCCTCTCACCTAAAGCCTCCTGGTATATTAAAGTGGTTGTGAACCTCAGACATGAAATATGAACAAATACAAACATATCCCTCTATGGAGTGTGCTTTTCTCAATCAAGAGCACTAAGTGTTATTTCCTTCTTCAGCCTCGTTCCTCTGCTATCTGCATAAGTTGCTCCTGACAAGTTTTCCTGACACCAAGAGAAAAAAGGTGACAGGGAATGGAGCTCCAGCACACAGCCTGTGATTGACAGCATCAGCTCTGTTCCTGTGTTGTGTGTGCGGAGAGGTGTGTCCCTTCCCTCCAATCAGTTCTCACTGAGCTCTGCATTGCCTCTCAGGGGATCAGGAAGGATTTTTTTTGCCCTGCTGTAGCAAATTGGATCATGCTTTGCTGGGGTTTTTCGCCTTCCTCTGGATAAACTGTGGGTATCGACTGTGTACATGGGATTGTATGGTTGTGTTTTTTTTTTTATTGGTTGAGCTAGATGGACTAACTATGTAACTTCACTTCAATGTATCAATCAGGTAGATCGAGTTGGTTATTTTTTTTTTTGTGTTGGTATGTTAGGGTACATGTG
>BLSH010322103.1:136666-151033 GCA_018402905.1 Glandirana rugosa | reverse complement strand
AAAGAGTAAATAGGAACGTGAGTGTGATAAAGGTCCACACGGTCTCCCCTGACTCCGACAATAACCCCAACTCTCCGTCTCATAGCCTGACTTGTATGAATTCGCCGAGGACCACCCCATCGCGATTTGGTCCCGGTTATCAGTCATCCGTTCTCCAATCGGGCGTCAGGGGAGGTTTTCGAGTATAGGACCAACCCAGACAGTGTTTGTATTTGTCTGAATAGTATGACATAAAGTTGAAGTTAATTGGTGAAGGAATGACCCGTGAATTTGGGGGGAGGACGGGCTTGGTTAAAAGTCAAAACTTCGCACGACCGCGCAATTGTCATTCAAAGAGCGACAGCGCTGAAAACTGAAAATTGGTTCGGGCAGGAGGGGGGTTTAAGTGCCCAGTAAGGAAGTGGTTAATTGAAGTTGAAATACAGTATGATAAGTCTGTTTATGTTTGTGACAGACCCAACCAGGATATGAGCTTTTGGAGGGGACTGCGGGCTAACCTCTTGCCTACTGACTATTGGCCCTGGTTTAGCGCTACCCCACCAGGAGCCGCTTAAGTATGTTCAGTCCGATACTCTGCCTCTCAACCCCAATAACAGCCTCAGTCCCCTCTGGCACACCTGGAAATAGTGTGAGTGCAAGGATAAATGAGAAACACACACGTTATTATAAAACACAGAAATTGTGCTTACTATAGTATTTCTGTGGAATAACCATTGCAATATGTTCAAGGAATACAATAGCAGCACATTAACTGAAGTTATGAGCAATATAGCTCAGTACATTTAGGCTGCTTTCAGCGGATTCAGAACCCTAGAATAACCCCAAGAGCAGAGCAAACCCTTTAATAACAATAAAGTCACAAAAATGGCAATCTGTACCAGATTGGTTACCTTTACTCAAGTTTGGCTCCATGAGTCCAGGCAGGAGGAGAGTAGAAAACTGACCCTCTCTATGTCAGATCCCTCTCTTCTGTACCCTGGCACCACAGGCCCAATAACAAATACTGCATTCTAATCCACAGTCAACTGCATATACAGAGCCCTGGATATATGAGTTTGAGGCCGTACGCCAATAGTAACTTCTGTCCCCTTGACGTTAAATAGGTTTTGGCATCTTCAGCTAGCCACTCTCGTTGATGCACTTAAATTCCTGGATAGCAGGCCCAAATAACATAACTGGCCTGGGTCATTAATTGAAGAATGCAAGATTTTCCTCAGCAGGATGAAAGGGCAAATGACATCTGTATTCAGTGTCTTTCTAACTAAATGGCATTGTATCCTGAGGTACTACAAGTATCAGAAAGATGACTACCCGCAATGATGTCTGCATACAGGGTTCAATGTAACTCCGTCTGTGCCGTGCACTTGTTTCCTGCAAATGGGTACAGATAACCAAGAATACCTTGGTATTGATTACTGACTCCAGGATATATATATTATCTGTTAAAGAAAGACCTGCACACAGGATTTTGTAATCCACTAGGTAGACTGAGTCTGTACTGACAAGAGAAGCATAGAAACAACTGAGTATACTCAAAGGTAGGTTTCAGTCTGTTCACCGCCCTTGATCAGCCGATCACAGAGACGATCCGGATACACAGGATGTGCTGATGACATCTGCTTGCTCTTTGCTTTAGGGAAAATGGCTTCTACTGCAGTCTATGCAGCTCTCTCTCTCTGTCTCTGATTGATGCAGCTGCTGTTGTGGAACGGACCCAGATGTCTGTAAGCTGGCTCTGCAGATCACCCTCCGGAACACTGTAGCACTGCAGCTGGATGGGACACTGTAGAAATTCAGCTTGCTGGATCGCTGGAACATGGAGGAGCCCAATGGCAAGCCGGGTCAACATGACACATGCATTTCTTTCCCCCATCATACACATTGTTCTCTGTTTTTACCGACTCATGTCACATGCACATGCTTACACAACACCCTTTTTATATTTTTTCACCATATTCAGAATTTCACGGCAAATATACAGATTCTCTCCACATGGGACATGTGTCATGTTGACCTGGCTTGCCATTGGGCTCCTTTTTTTTGGCTGGGGACCCCCACCTCAGCCCCGAGGCAGATGATTTGTCTGGGGCTCCCCATCCATCTGATATCAACTGGGCACTGCGCAGCCATCTTGTGAGACTCCTTGCTCCCCAACAGCTTTTTTCCTCGATAGAGGATAGCAGTTTGTTTATCTACATATATTTTTATATTTATAGTCTTACATCTGCACCTAACTCCTGATGAATGGTAGAGAGCCATGAAACGCGTAGAGTTTTTAGGGTGCCCTGACAAAATCGGCTCATTGTTCTTCAATTTTACTGGCCTGTGTTAACAATTTATATACTGGAATTTTATCAAGTCGAATGTTATACATGTGTATGGTCAATGTGTATGTCTATATGACAGGGTTGTGTTGCATATGGTTTATCACATACTAATAATGTATTATGTATCCCCAGACTGTGGAATGTTCAAAATGTACTTGTATTTGTGCAATAAAACATACATATATACGTATATTTCATGCAATCTCTGTCTGCAGTGACATCCCTCATTTAACCACTTCCCGACCAGTGCCGTAAATAGGCGGCGGTCGGTTTGAGTGGCTCTACCGGGACATAGCCTGCAGCTGCAGGCAATATCCTGGTATCATTTTTTAGAGCGGGCGGTCGGCTATCCAGGGGTAATGACCGATCCGGCTCGGGAGCTGCTCGGTCGTTACCCCAGGGGGCGGGAGGGGACACCCCCCCTCCTGCCGCCTTCCGCCGCTCTTCTCCAGCCTCCCGTCCCACCGGGACACCGGAGCGACGATCCGGCTCCTCTGCCGGCTAGAAGGAGACCTTATAGAAGCCGTAATCGGCTCCGATCGGGTCTCCTTCGGCAAATTCCGGAAGCGACGTCACAACGTCACTTCCGGTTGACTCAGCGGCTAATGGCGCCAATTTTTTAAAAATTACAGTATTCAGAATCTCCGTTTTTAGTGATCTGAATACTGTGAAGTGCAAAGGAGGGATGGGGGGTCTTTTAGACCTCCCAGCCCTCCAAAAAGTGTACCTGTCACCATATATTACTATCACAAGTGATGTTTACATTTCTTGTGATAGCAATAAAAGTGATCAGATTTTTTTTTTAACGGAAGAGTGCTAAAAATGAAAAAAAAAGTCACGCCCACACATGAAAACGGTGTTCAAATCACACATGTGAGGTATCGCCGCGATCGCCAGAGTGTGAGCAATAATTCTCGTAAAAGACCTCCTCTGCACCTCTAACCTGGTAACCGATAAAAATTTTTAAAGCGTTGCCTATGGAACTTTTTAAATAAAGGACTTTCTCGCCATTCCACGAGTGCGCGCAATTTTCAACTGTGTCATGTATGGTATCTATTTACTCGGCGTAACATCCTCTTTCACAATATACAAAAAAATTGGGCTAACTTTACTGTTGTCTTATTTTTTAACTCAAAAATGTTTCCAAAAAAATCGCGCTTGAAAGACCGCTGCGCAAATACTGTGTGACAAAAAGTATTGCAACGATCGCCATTTTATTCTCTAGGGTGTTTGAAAAAAATATATATAATGTTTGGGGGTTCGAAGTAATTTTCTAGCAAAAAAAACTGTTTTTAGCTAGTAACCAACAAAGGTAAAAAAGGGGCCCGGTTGGTAAGTGGTTGAAGTCCCACTTTCTCTCTCTTTTTGTTTTCTCCCAATTGTTTTTATATATATTTTACATATGTATAATAGGGATGGAGGTTTGTCAGTGCGGTGGTGGTTAGATCGCATTTTTCTTTCTTGTATCCCCTCTATGTTATCCTATGTGTCCATGCACACATGGACGTTTTTAGCAGTTTAGTAAGTTATGATTACATCTTGGTTTTCATTTGAAATTGATTTCTTCAGGTGTGGCAAATAGATTGAATGGGTTGTTGACTGTAGATCGATTTGAAATAATTTGATCATTTATAAAAGCATGTATGGCCACCATAAGGAAACCATAATTAAATAGTTTAAAGTATAACTAAAGGCAAAACTTTTTTTTTAAGTTTTGGATAGAGTACAGAGGGATTAGAAAACCTGTCAGTCTATATTGATGCCTGTGCCTCCGGTAGAGAGATTCAGCCTCTCTATTTGTCCTGTTTACCATTATCATTGAAAGTGAAAGTAAAAGAAAATCACAAATTTTGGGTTGTCCCCAGAAAGTAATAGAGGGGAAATATTCCAATGGGGACCCTAGTTCTGGTGACCTGGGGGCCCGAAGGATTTCCCTTAATTTGCAGAGAGTTCCTCTCACTTCCTGTTTAGCTATGGGACAGGAAGTGAAGGGAAATCTTTGCAATGGGACAGAGATGGCGAAAAAAAAAACTGAGTTTATAATCCTCCCTTACTCTTTCCAGAATAAAAAAAAAATTGCCCATCGTTCTACTTTATGAGGTATTCCATTATGATGATAGTCTTGTTAATCATACAAGGAGTAAAGTTTAACGTTAACTGATGCCCCAAGCACAGCCTGACAACAGTGCCCCCTCAGCATTGCTTAACTAACTATACATAAGTTCTAAAGGTGAAACAAGAGATCACAACTACAGGTCACCCCCTAAACCAGTCCCCAACATTATAATAAATATGCACTTTTCATATCATTTTATTTACTATTAAAAACAGTAACCAGTATACGTATATTATTTACTATTAACATAATAGGACAGTAGGAAAAAATGCACATCTTTATGCAATAAATGCATCACTTTGTTAAGCAATATGTAATAAATTTGTAATAAGGCAAAAACGCTAGTTTGTGGAGAGAGTGGTAGCAATATCAGATTTAGATGGAGTTGACTAACAAATTAAAGCTTAACTCCAGCTAATACTTTTTAAAGCGGTAGTAAACCCATCCATTTAACAGTTTAAAAACCAGTTCCATTTCCGGGACATGCCAGAAATGTAACACTCCCATTGGTTGTGCTCTAAACCAAACTGTCAAACCATCCAATGGCTGATCACATGTGCAGCATCATGGAAGTTGTAGATTAAACAGAGGCTAAGATGGCAGCTTCCTTGGCTGAAAATGATAGGAGGGTTTACTACCACCTTAAGCAGTTACAGAAACAGTTTTTTTCCTTTTGGGATAAAGGTTTAATAAACATAAATGGTATATAAATGAATAAAATCTGACTATTGTAAGCACCCCTACCATTGTTAAATGGTTTATCCCAACTCTCTAACTGCCACTTTTGCTAAGCAGCTTGGTCTGTTAAAGAAGTTGAAAAATAACAGATTTGCCGGCTGGAATTCACCAGCTGAAAGTAAAGGAAAAAAGCCTAAAAAAAAAGAAACCTAATGCAGCCACCATTTCTGTGTAGCCAGGCATTCTGCAATATATGTTAAATGGATGGGTTTACTACCGCTTTAAAAAACAATCCCTAATAAGATGTTTTGTAAGTGATATTAGAAAACAGAATTATAATAGACAAGTCCAAAGTTTGTTTACTTTTTACTATTGTAATTCAGTTTTGTAGAGTAGCGTTTTTCCCCATCCAATGTTATCAGTAATAAACATAGTTAAATCTGTTACGTGAACTTTGACATTTACAGCAGAACTAACTTGATGTTTGTATTGTAGGTGTGTCAGACAAGAATGATGCCGTTCAGCCTGGAGATGAATTGCTGCAGTTGGGAAATATCTCTTTGCAAGGTCTCACTCGCTTTGAGGCCTGGACTGCCATTAAAACGTTACCCAGTGGGCCAGTTCAGGCTGTTATTAGAAGGAGCAGCAATGCTGGCTTTGTCAATTAATAGGAATCTCGTCATGGAGGATGAGGAAGCTTCTGCTTAACGTACCATATTTAACTGGCATCTTAGCATTTTGTTGTTGTGGTAGTGCAGAATTTTAACAAAAATGACCCAAAGATGACTTGGGCCAGTCAAACCAACAATGATATTTTGGTTGTATATGGAGCCTAGTCAGCTGAAAAAAGCCATTGGTTTATTATATGTGTCGGATGCACCCAACAGCAAGATGATCCTGCCATAATTCCTGACTCTGTTCCTATCCACCTAGGTGTTCTTTTAGAGGACTAACATTCAGTGACCAAAGATGCTTTCTCTAGGCACCCCTGAGAAGGCACTTAATTACCAGTGCTCCATTAGCTGAGATCTTCACAGGGTGGTTGCTTGGTGCCACACAGTCTCTTCCTAAAAATCTTCACTGTCCAGTCCTGCTCCTTCTGGACATGCAGGTGCCACAACCTTTATTTGTTCAAAAGGAGAGTTACTACTTCTCTTGTCCCAGAAGAATACAAATCCAGGTACAAGTAAGTACCGTGTCAGGGGTGCTGTGGGGAGAGCATCTGAGGCCACCAAGTTTAAGTCTACTAAATGTGGACTTTTACTTTGAATCGAAAATCAAACTACTGTAGCTAGTATTACAAATTTAAAAAGTGGTACCATATAAAGGCCTTTATAAGGTTCTATGACCACTCAAACACTGTGTGAAATATCATTCCACCACAAAGAGCTGTGCAATGCTTAGACCAGCCATTCTCACCAGGGTTTCATGGAACCCTAGGTTCCCTACAGAGGCTACTAGAGGTTCTTTGAGCTGTGGCTGAATGACCTCCTATTTGATTGTGCCTGCATAGTTCCAGAGCTGTTTGAAAGGGTGGCATTCTGACCACTACTGTAAGGGGGCATTTTTTCCACTGGTACCAATGTAAGGGTCATTGTTCCTACTGACCCCTACTGAATTGGTTTCAGCAGGGGTTCCCTGAAAATTATTTTAAGGTTTCTTCTGGGGTAAAAAAGGTTGAGAAAGACTGGCTTAAACAGTCATCATCTTTCATTATAATGTCTGTCATCTTATCTTAGCATGGTAGGCCTAAATGGTAAGATCAGACAAAATATTGGGACTCTTTAAATAGTAAACCCTTTTTTCTAACTTCAATACTAATTGTACACACCCCACATTTAGATTTCATAATAAGCCAGTTCTAAAAACACTGTGGGGTGAATAGTGGTGCTACAATCTAGTAGAAACTCATTTGACCAGACAACTCACTAGCAGAAGATGCCTTTGTCAGTTGGTAGCTGCCTTAGGCCTCTGAAGCAGACACTGGCTTGTGGCCCATATGCTGAATTGGGGCTCACCTTAATTACAGTAAATAAGAGATAACTAGCAAACTTAATAATTACTCATATCACCCAGGTAACCTACATCTCTGATCCTTTCAATGTATCATTAATCCAACCCAACTCCACTCAATTTAACCTTATTTATATGGATCATACCCAGTTTGTTTATTTCCCCATGCTATAGGTATTCTCAACTAAGGCTGAGTTCACACTGGAGATGGCTCCGGTGCACAGCTGGGGTCCGGTGCGTCCTGGTTCACCGTTTCATGTCTGATTTCAGCCTGAGTATTTTGGCTGAATTGGGACCTTAACCGGACCAAAAGACTCACAGGGCCCCTGTGCAAATTCGCACCGGGTGCCGCTCCAGAGATATGTGAACCGGCTCCATAGAGAGCCGGTCATATTCTCTTGCTATTGCGAATTGGATGCGTGTTCGCCACATCCAGTTCCCAATGGAGTGAACCCAACCTAAGGGTTCTTAGGATCTAAAATCATAGACACATTTACTTGGTTGAGAAAAGTTTATATTTTATTCAACATTTCCGCTAAAAAAAAAAAAGATAAATAAACAAAAATGAAAGCAGTGAATGAATGTATCAGAATTTATTAGCAGCTGTCACATTTCGTTGAATTATGTAAAGTTAAGTGTATAAAATAGTAAGTTAATGTATAACTAAAGGCAAAAGTTTTATTTTTTTAGCGTTGGATAGAGTGGAAGAGGATTAGAACACCCACTAGGTTTATATTGCTGTCTGTGTCCCCATTAGGGAGATTCACCCTCTCTGTCTTGTTTACTGTTATCATTGAAAGTGAAACTAAAAGAAAATCCCAAACTTTGGGTTGTCCCCAGAATTATAAGAGGGGAAAGCTTTCAATGGGGACACAAGTTCTAGGGCCCCAAGGAATTCTCTTAATTTACAGGGATTTTCTGTCACAGAACTGAAGGTAAATCTCCCCAATGGGACACAAATGGAAAACAAAAACTGATAGGGGTTATAACCCTCTCTTACTCTATCCAATAAAACAATGCTTAGAGTTCTACTTTAAGAGTGTCAAAAATATTGGACTGGATATGTTTTTATATGAATTATCTTTACATGGCTGCAGATGGCGCCTTTAAATGTTCTGCTGCAACCCAAGTTAGGCACATATTTTTGTGCTTTGTGTACAATTACATAAAGGGATATTGTTTTTCTGTCTTGAAGCCAGTAGGTATAATATGTGTTATAGATGGGATGCAATAGAATGTCTGTAATAAATCATAAAAAGCTATAATTGTGTAATGAAGGATAGCTGGAGACTGAATGTAGGACACCAGAAAATCTGTTTTCCAGCCTATGTTAGCTAAATAACACTTGATAATGTTTTATAGGCTAATCTAAATTTACTGGTTTCTTTAGAATACGGCACATCATTGCCATTTGCACTATTCTTTTACATATGCTATTTAGAGAAAGTATTTTAAGGGATTATGTCTATGGGCAAATTAGGGTTGCCATCGTTTTTTTCAAGTCAAATGCAAACATTTTAGCGGCGCACAGCAATTTTTTTTTATAGTACAAACTATACATATATGTTGCAATTAAAGAACATTTCTAATCATATGAAGTTAATCACAAGAGTCCCCCTTTACATCGGAGTCCACCGAGTTTTTCTTTTACATCTGAAACTCACAGAGTTCCCTTAAACTGTGGGGGGGGGGGGGGGCTCTGCAGATTCTGATGTAAGGGAGAGCAAAGGGGTTTTAACATAAGGGATGCTCTAGGAACCCTGATTTAAGGGGGAACACTGAGAACTCTGATGTACAGAGAAGATTCTGATGTAAGGGGGAACACTGAGAACTCTGATGTACAGAGAAGATTCTGATGTAAGGGGGAACACTGAGAACTCTGATGTACGGAAAGGACTCTGATGTAAGGGGGGACACTGTGGCCTCTAGTGTAAAGGGATGCTGTGAGAACCCTGATTTACCTTAGTGTACTTACTCAAAGGCAAGAGAGAAAAGGGGGGAGACAGTCACAGACAGGGATGGATGGTGAGCTCCCTTACCCCTTGACAGTCAGCACCTCTCGTCCATGTGTATCTGAGGTTGCTAGACTTCAAATTTCTGGCCCCCACTTTCCTTTTCTGAGGCACAGCGCAGAAAGCCAGGGACTGGTGGTGTCCCTTCCTGTTCACATCCAAGCTGGGCAACGCGGTCCGGGGCATAAAGGTGACTATTACTTTCAGGTGCAGGCGGAGTGATGTACCACACTGCGGCTCCCCACAATTAAGTCCTAGCCTGCCTCAGCGGATTGATATAGAAGAGGCCGGGACTTTAATTTAATTGTTGGGAGCCGAAGAGCGGTAGATCCCTTTTTCTGCCCTGGCACTCCCTGAGTGTCTGTGTGCATCTGAAACCCGGATGCATGATTCCAAACCCAAACTGTCCAAGTGAATCCTAGACAGGTGGAAACTCTAGGGCAAATCGCAGATTGCTCTAAGGTGCATTCTGTTAATGTTTGCATTCAGTTTGAGGCTCTCTCAGATCATTACAGTTTATTGGTAGGTGCATGTGATCTGCATTTAACTTTCTTCTAAGCTGCATCAACCTGCTTTAAGCTGGTTTTTAAAGTGGGGCTAAACTCTCGTGCTGCTAGCCTTAGTAAATAAATAGGAAGGTAAATCATTTTATTTACTTGCTTTAAACTTGTTTAAATATTTCTTCAGTTTGCTTCATGGTTTGGCCTAGGCCAAAATGATGTCATACATCCCAGGAGACTTCATGGGCATTTTTTCTGTCAACTGGAGAAGGGGGGGGGGGGGGTTTCTCAGGTGGGCACACCCTCCTGTCTGCATGCCTGAGCTAAGGGCAGAAGGCAAATGCTACATGAATTGTCTGCCCTTACCCAAGATGGTTGCAGTTAGAAATGCTAGGGGGAATGTTTTTCAAAGTGATTTCTCAAGCAAATAAAGCACGGAGACATAAATGGATGGGGGAGTTTACTTTGAATATGGTAGAGAGTGATAGGTGTCCTGGAAGCCACACATCAAAGTCAAAGCCCGCTGTGTGATAGTGAATGGTAGTCTCAGTCTGGACCCCCGCCACGCCCCCAACGTGTTTAAAGCAGAGGTCCACCCATTTAAATGTCAGCAGCTACAAAAAGTGTAGCTGCTGACTTTTATTAATCAGACACTCACCTGTCCCCTGGTCCAGCGATGCGGCGTTCACTGCCTCGCTCCTCTCGCACTCCTCCGTGTGGCGTCGGCATTGCAACTGTGTGCGCCCAGTTGTGGCTTCACAGCATGGCGCGCACTGCGTATGCGCGAGCCACGCTCTGAATGGCTGGGCAATCTTCTGGGATCTGTGACGTGTCATATAAGACTGCGGAAGGGAGGGAGGAGAGGTGAACTTCCTTCCGGCGTCGTGGTGCCAGAAGAGGAAGTGGGAGCTGGATACCTGTCAAAACCAGGTGTCCGCTCCCCCCCAAAAAAAATGACATGCCAATTGTGGCATGTCGGAGTCATCAACACTTAAAGCGTAAATTTCACTTTTGGGTGGAACTCCACTTTAACTCCATCCACTGGAGCTTACCCATGAGTAAGCTCCAGTGGGCGAGGTGAAACGCATTGAGGGCATGGCTTGGTGGGGGTCCAGGCTGAGACTGCCATTGACTATCACACAGCAGGCTTTGACTTGATGTGCGGCTCTTAGGAGAACTATCACTCTCTACCATTGCCTGGGGCATAGAGAAAATCCCTTCCCTGCCAGCACTCACAGCATTGGGAACAGGGCTCACACACATATCTTGGCTTTCTTTCAGTACTGTATATTTAAAATGAACTAAATAGCATTTTCAGTTTGTGGAGCTCAGAAACGGTTTAGCTCTGCTTCAAGTTCTCATTGATTTGTATGAGTAGAGAAATAGTTTTGGCACAAACAAGTCTGTGTGCACAGACCCTAATGGGAATATGTCACCAATTTTCTGAGCTAGGAAATATTTTAAAGAAACATTACATTTCTGGTAACAATATCTTAGCTGGCCAACAGGTTCAGAGTATTAAAATGGCTTAAAGTGTATTTCCACGTTGGCAAATAGAGATAACACCTACTTTATATTTGTTACACCATTATAGCATAAAAAAAAATATTGCTGCCTAAATCTTAATTAATCAGTTCAGGTCTGCCCCATAGCAGTTTTAATGATACAGTGCGGCACCTGTAGTATAGTGATCTCCCTTGCCGAGCTATGTTCTGACAGGGGTCGCTCCCCTCGCCAGAACACTCTGATCAGCGTTCTCCACCATTGGCTGAGAGCGCTGATCAGCGGTTGGTCGGCTGCTGGTCTGTATGCTCGTCCAACAGAAGCCGGCCACATGGCCAGCTTCTGATAGATGGAGTGGCATACACACGGGCCGAATGTCGGCTGGTTTTTATTGAACCGGCCGGTGTCTCCCGACATTTGGCCCATGTGTACGGGGCTTTACCCTTTAAATTGGGACAGACTCACATTGAATTTGTAAACAAATGTTTGCAGTCATCCATGACACCTTCTCCTAAGAAACATCTAAAAAGAAAGAGATATTACTATTTTTTTAGATGTAGGCAATTGTAGAGTAGCACCCTATGTCCAAAAAAAGTCTCACTTGTATAATTTTGTCTTCAATAAACTATAAAATAAACTATAAAAATCATCAAGTAGAGCCATCTTTTGAAGAGGAATCTGTGGTGGATCGCTTTTCAGAGTGAATTTGACCGGCGTGACATACCCCTGTATGCTGCCTTTGCATTTTGGGAGGGATTGGTCAAGCCACTTCTTTTTGCCGTCCCACCCAGCAAGAAGTGTAAACAAGGCCTAACTGGGCCAAATCTTTTACTAATTCCAATGATACAATAATTCACTTGTTCAAGGGATTTTTGTATTTTGATGTATTAGTTTTCCTAATAGAATATACTTACATCGCTATGGATAGACACCAACCGCTTAACGTCCTAGCTGTTATTATTATTAGGGACATGAAAGCAATAGCAAATGCTTCCACTGCAGAAGGTCTTATAGCTCCATTGCCAGCCATAGTTGCTTTGTTTATATGGCTACAAGGGGCCCATCCTCACCCCTGGAATGCAAATCAGAAGTAAAAGAAGTTGCACCACCATGTTCTTCTTCGGGAATTCTCTTCTTCTTCAATAAACTTTCCAATACAGTCCAAGATAAACAGAGCTGAATTCGGCAGTGATATGGCTTCTTTTACTTGTGATTGGGTACATATTTTAAAGTCAGCATGATTAATTTTTATGTGCCTGTTGATAATACAGACTGATGTAAGACAGAGGTCTTCAAACACTCCCATGATGGTCTAAGCACCAGTGCATTTTTCTGTGTTGAGCACTTTATTGTTTGTTTGCATTACAAAAACAAAAAAACGTTCTCGGTAAAAATCAGCATGATGCATGCAATTAGATCTAATAGTCTGGGGACCTCAAATATTGATTGAAAAGGCCCAATTTTTTTTTGGTTTTATTTTACTTACAGGCTTCGATCCCTCATGTAGGATACATGCCACCAAATTCTCTCATAGCAAGGGCTTGTGTTGACGGATTCACTTTAAATAGGATTTCTAATCCCTACAACTTTATACCAATGCAAAACCCACTTAGCACGGGGCAAATGCATGTCAGAATGTGGTCAACTACAGCAGTGGTTCTTAACCCTGTCCTCAAGTACCCCCAACAGGCCATCTTTTGGGAATTTCTCTTAGATAAAATGGCTGTCCAAAATACCAAGCCATTGACTCTGATTTAAAGCGCCTGTGCAAGACAAGGGAAAACATGCAAACATGGCCTGTTAGGGGTTCTTGAGGACAGGGTTGAGAACCACTGAACTACAGAGTCAACTACAGGTCAAAGGAAACTGAAGTTGAATTATGGGTGACCTCAAAAATGTCTCAAAATTATGTCAAATTGGTCTTTCTCAACCTTTTTACCTCTGAAGAACCCTTGAATAATTTTTAGGGTTCTTGGGGGATCCCTGGTAAAACATAAATTATAACGACAGCTCATGATACATTTGAATGATCAATAATTTGAAGAAAGTTTTAAATATAATAAGTAATGTGGTGTACCTAGCATATTTGACACCTAGTGTGGGTAATTTTGTTATTTACTCCTTACAAAATTATTTTACACTTAAGTATACTTGAAGAAAAAAAAAATTCTTACAGAAAGGAAAGCGGACAGTAGATGTGGTGGTATCCTCTAATAGTGGTCAGTGTAGACATAATCCTTTACATTTGTAATTGGTGGAAAATTGCCTCCTTGCGTTGTTTGTCAGTATAGGTGGAAGATCAATTCTGGTTGAGAAGCAATGTGTCAAACTGATGCTATTGTCACAATCCCAAAGCCCAGTGACACAGGCCCTACGAGCCTGTACATGTGGGGTTGATTTACTAAAACTGGAGAGGGCAAAATCTGGTGTGTCCCTGCATAGAAACCAATCAGCTTCCAGTTTTTGTGTCAAAGCTTAATTGAACAAGCTGAAGTTAGAAGCTGATTGGTTACCATGCACAGCTGCACCCCTGTGTGACTATACAGGGAGTGCAGAATTATTAGGCAAGTTGTATTTTTGAGGAATAATTTTATTATTGAACAACAACCATGTTCTCAATGATTCCAAAAACTCATTAATATCAAAGCTGAATATTTTTGGAAGTAGTTTTTAGTTTGTTTTTAGTTGTAGCTATTTTAGGAGGATATCTGTGTGTGCAGGTGACTATTACTGTGCATAATTATTAGGCAACTTAACAAAAAACAAATATATACCCATTTCAATTATTTATTTTCAGCAGTGAAACCAATATAACATCTCAAAATTCACAAATATACATTTCTGACATTCAAAAACAAAATAAAAACAAATCAGTGACCAATATAGCCACCTTTCTTTGCAAGGACACTCAAAAGCCTGCCATCCATGGATTCTGTCAGTGTTTTGATCTGTTCACCATCAACATTGCGTGCAGCAGCAACCACAGCCTCCCAGACACTGTTCAGAGAGGTGTACTGTTTTCCCTCCTTGTAAATCTCACATTTCATGATGGACCACAGGTTCTCTATGGGGTTCAGATCAGGTGAACAAGGAGGCCAAGTCATTAGTTTTTCTTCTTTTAGACCCTTTCTTGCCAGCCACGCTGTGGAGTACTTGGACGCGTGTGATGGAGCATTGTCCTGCATGAAAATCATGTTTTTCTTGAAGGATGCAGACTT
>BLSH010322103.1:90661-108332 GCA_018402905.1 Glandirana rugosa | reverse complement strand
CGTAAACACTGACGCTTACGTGGCGTGGACTTGACCTGTGGAACTTTTGTTACCCAAAAGTTCACAGGACGCTTAACCTACAGGACACTTGAAAACCCATTGTTTTCAAGGTGTCCAGTTCAGGTGCGGTGCATTCGCAGTCACAAATGCTCGTCTGGAAGAATGGTCAAACATTCCCATAGACACTCCTAAGGCCTCATACACACGGGCGTATCTAAAAAAATAAACAAAACGTCGAGTCCGACGTCAAGGAAAAAAAGTTGACGTTTTTCGGCGTTATGCATTGGCGTTTTTGAGCGTTAGTGAGCGTCGGCGTCAGTAGGCGTTTTTTAAAAAAAATCATCCCTCTGCTATTTTTCAACCTAAAAACGTCGGCGTCAAAAAACGCCGGAAAACGCCGGTACAGTATTAGGTGGTGTTTGTTGGCGTTTGTTGGCATATTGTGGCGTCGGCGTCAAAAAACGTCAAAACGTTACAGCCTCAGAACGCGATGGCCATGGGTTCTACTTTCTGCTCACTAACGCCGACGCCACCTACAGCTCAAAAACGCCGACGTTTTTATGGGGCCATTGACTAACATGGAGAGCTGCAAAAAACGCCGGCGTCAAAAAACGTCCGTGTGTATGAGGCCTAAACCTTGTGGATGGCCTTCCCAGAAGAGTTGAAGCTGTTATAGCTGCAAAGGGTGGGCCAACTCAACATTGAACCCAACGGACTTAAGCCTCGTACACACGGTTTGACGATCGTATACAACAGGTCGTACGAGCGACCGTTGTATGCTAAATCGATCGTTAGTATGCGCGATTAGAACAGCCGGCGTACGACGGTCGTACAACAGAAGTTGTATGAGCAGACTAGAAAACTTGGTAGTACCAACAAGCGCTCATATGACCGTTGTATCGTGTGTACAGAGAAGTTGGTACAACAAGTTGTATTGTGCAAAACACGCATGCTCAGAGGTCAGGAACGGCCGGATGCTAATTACATGCACCTGAACTTTCTCTTTATACGTTCATAACACGTCACTACGTTCAGCTTGGTCGTACGATCGTGTAGTGCATGTCAGTATGCGAGATACAACAGCCAACATACGATTTGAGCCGTTCGGTCGTACGACAGTCGAACCGTGTGTACGAGGCTTTAGACTGGGATGCCATTAAAGTTCATGTGCGTGTAAAGGCAGGCATCCCAATACTTTTAGTAATATAGTGTATGTATAAGTGATTGATACAGCACACCAGCACTTTCATTTTATAGACAATATACAGGGTGGGCCATTTATATGGATACACCTTAATAAAATGGGAATGGTTGGTGATATTAACTTCCTGTTTGTGGCACATTAGTATATGTGAGGGGGGAAACTTTTCAAGATGGGTGATGACCATAGCGGCCATTTTGAAGTCGGCCATTTTGAATCCAACTTTTGTTTTTTCAATAGGAAGAGGGTCATGTGACACATCAAACTTATTGGGAATTTCACAAGAAAAACAATGATGTTCTTGGTTTTAACGTAATTTTATTCTTTCATGGGTTATTTACAAGTTTATGACCACTTATGTGTGTTCAATGTGCTGCCCATTGTGTTGGATTGTCAATGCAACCCTCTTCTCCCACTCTTCACACACTGAAACTACGGATACTGGAAGCCTGTGCTAGCATTTCTCCTGCAGTGTTGCTATCAGTGTGTGAAGAGTGGGAGAAGAGGGTTCCTATTGAAAAAACAAAAGTTGGATTCAAAATGGCCGACTTCAAAATGGCCGCCATGGTCATCACCCATCTTGAAACCAACCATTCCCATTTTATTAAGGTGCATCCATATAAATGGCCCACTCTGTATATTTATGAGGAAGCACTGCAAATATTGGAAAACGTTATTACAAGGGTAGATTTTACCATTAATGCTGCAGCATCCTAGTCCTGGGTGACTTTTGCTTTGTTTCTTTATCCACATCTACAGTTGGTGTTTTTTGTTTTTTTGACACTTTGCATGAGTGACACTTATAACACCACCTTTTCAGGGACCACGCTTTACACAGGAGCCTTGACAAGGCAGTGCCCCTTCACAAAGATTTGCAAATGTTGTGCAACTAAAACTGTTTTAATGAGAATTGTTAAACATCATAATTGGTTTTTATTTGCAGACCAGCTGCCAAGTGTGTTGGGAAAAAAAGTTTGTTTTGTTTGCTATCCAAAGTTCTTCCATGAGCACTTTACTTCAAAAGATAGTTATAAGTTGGGGCAGTTGCCATATTTTGACTTGCTGGAATAGGCACAGGACACAATGGACACCTTTATCTGCCATTGTACGGTGCTGGGTATCTTGCATTGTATCTTCACCTTTAGGGCCAGTTCACACCACATGCGTTCCATCGTTTTTTTCTGCATCCAAAACTCATAGAAAGTAGGTTACATGTATTTTAATGCCATAGTTCACACCAGTTCTAGCGCTTTCCAGTTAAAAAAAATATAGAACATGCTGCATTTTACCTGCACAGAATAGTACTGGAACGTGGCAAAATGCATCAAAAACACACCGGAATGCACCGAAATTCATAAGAAACACACCGGAATGCACCGAAATTCATAAAAAACACACCGGAATGCACCGAAATTCATAAGAAACACACCGGAATGCACCGAAATTCATAAAAAACACACCGGAATGCACCGAAATGCATAAAAAATGTACTGGACCCAAGTACAGTGAATAAAAAATGAAAAAGTAAAAAACCATGTGGAACGTATCTGGAAACGCATCAAAAACACACCAGGGCACATAAAAAAACGCATTAAAAACATGCCTGCAGAAACGCACCAGGAATGGATCTGGAGTGTATTTTTGTGGTGTGAATTGGCCCTTAAGGAGGAATATGCAGCCTTCAGCTATACCCGCCCTTAATGTATTCATTGCTCTATATACTCCAACATGGAGACTCTCAAAGAGTAGAGTTTGGACTCAATTAAACCAAAGAGCATTGACAAGGCAGTGCAACTTCAACATTTTTGCAAATGCTGAGCAACTAAAATTTGAATTAAAAATTATAAATTGGGGAGGGGAGAAAATGGAAGGGAAGAGGAAAAAAAGGGAAGAGAGGAGGACAAAAGGGAAGAGAAAGAGAGAAAAGGGAAGGAGAGAAAAGGGGAGTTAAGGGAAGGGAGGAGGAAAAAAGGGAAGGGGAGAAAATGGAAGGGAAGGAGAGAAAAGGGAAGGGCGGGGGGAAAAAGGGAAGGGGAGAAATGGCTAAGGAAGTGAAGGGTAGAAAAGGGAAGGGAAAAAAATGGAATGGAAGGGGAGAAAAGAGAAGGGAAGAAAAGGGAAGTGAAGAAAAGGGAAGGGAGGAAAAGGTAAGGGGATAAAATGGAAGAAAAGGGAACAGAAGGGGAAAAAAGGATGGGAAGAGAAGGGTAGAAAGGCAAAGTGAGAAAGGGAAGAGAAGAAAAGGGAAGGGGAGAAAAGGGAAGGGTTGAAAAGGGAAGGGAAGAAAGGGGAAAAAAGGGAAGGGAATGAAGAGGAGCAGTGAATAATGACTAGTAATTAAAATTAAGGTATCTGAACCACATCAGTTTTTTTAACATTTGCAGCAGTGGTCCATATTGTGGTCTCAAATGTTTGGAGTATTTCTTCAAAATGATTTTTATCTTGATATTTCTAAGCCTTTAAGCTTCTCATTCTCGTTTTTATAAACACCTGAGAGAAGTTCTCTCTCATCCAATCTACATTAATTAAAAATTACCGTTTGTGCCCCCATTTATAAGATTTTGTACTTTCTTGTCTAGCTGACCTTATTCGAAGAGAAAGAAATTCTTCCCAATGGCCACTGAATCAACAATAAAAGCCTGACAGGTTCTAACCCTTCCCTTCTCTGTACAAAGCAAAAATCAAGGGTTGGGTTGGAGTTGTGCTTTAAAGGGAAGCATGCATGACTGCTGTAAGCACAGTAAGCTGTACATAATGGATGACAATGGGAATTCACTGCAGCCTAAACTGCTGGCAAATAAGTATTATAAAACAGATTACTGATTAACTCCCCAATCTTCATAAACATGCATTAATAATTAAATACTGTAAAACTTTTTGGCTTTATTACTTACAAGCTCCCTGTGAACTCCGATGAAGGTCTCCAGTACACAGCGACTTCACCCTGCACAGTGCATAGATGCAGGAAATAAACTGTCAGCACATTTATCTCAGTTAGAAGGATTATTTCAGTTTGCTGAATTGGATTTCACTGTCACAAGGAATTATAATATTTTCATCTTGTAAGGCTGGGTTCCCACTATTGTGAATTGGATGTGAGTTTCTCCGCATCCAATTCGCATGTCAGGAGATTGTGACCGGGTCTCTATGGATCCGGTTCATCTCCAGAGTGGCTCCGGTGCGATTTGCACAGGAGTCCTGTGCGTCTTCTGGTCCATTTCAGGTCTGAATTCAGCCAAAAGTTCGGACTGAAACCGGACTTGAAACAGTGAACGGGGACGCACCAGACCCCCGCTGTGAGCCGCTCCATGCTGCAGTGTGAACCCAGCCTAAATCCTGAAGATGTGGAAATCTAGGTGAGTTATCTGTAAGCCACAGGACCTCTTATTTGTAAAGTGCCATATTTTAGTACAGGGGTCTCCAAACTTTTTTTAAAAAGGACTAGTTTTTTGTCCTTCTAACTTTAGGGGGGCCAGACTATAGACAGCGGGAGTGAAAATTTTCCTGGCATCAGCGGGCGTAAACATTGCCATATTCGGTATTGGGGGAGGAATAGTGCCCCACTATTGGTGTCAGTGGGAGAAATTGTGCCCCATTGTTGGTGTCAGTGGGAGAAATGGTGCCCTATTGGTGTCAGTAGGAGAAATGGTGCCCCATTGTTGGTGTCAGTGGGAGAAATGGTGCCCCATTGTTGGTGTCAGTGGGAGAAATGGTGCCCTATTGGTGTCAGTGGGAGAAATGGTGCCTTATTGTTGGTGTCAGTGGGAGAAGTAGCAGGACAGTGTCTCCTATCAGTGAGATGAATAATGCCCTAAAGGCCAGATAAAGACAACCAAAGGGGCCGCATCTGGCCCCAGGCCACAGTTTGGAGACCACTGTTTTAGAACATTGACCACAAAGTCCACAAAAAAGAAATCTAACGTTCTATACATTGGAAATTGTGTGATCCGCTCATGTTCCTGATGACCAAGGAGGGAAGGTGTACTGAGATGGATAAGCAAGAGCCGGGAATAGAAGTAACATTATTCTGTGCTCCAACACATTTAAAGTAGAACTAAAGCAAGAACTCTTTCCTGGCACCTCTATGGCAGCATACTGATGATAGAGCTCCGCCTCGACTCCTCCCTCAGGACTAGCGGATAGCATAAAAGAAAGGCCTACCCCCTCCCCCAGCATTCTCTTTCTTCCTCATTTTCCTCTAGGCTGGGGAAGAGTAGCAGTAAGTCCCTACCTCTGCCTTTGAGCAGCCTCTCCCGTGCGCAGTCCCTGTTCTTGGGCCGCTAACAGCCCTGATAAGGCAGAGGACCCCTTCTGTGGATCTTTTGGGGTCCTGCAGAGTTTCCTCACACGAACGCAGTCTGCTTACCTGGATTCATGTGCCCCATGGATTGGGCACAAGAATGGGTTCCCCTTTGTTTTGTTTTTTCCTTTTTGTTTCAGCTCTTTTTGATGCCCTTTTTCTCCTTTCTTTGCCCCCTTTCCCTCTTCCTTTCTAATATTTCTTTTTTAACCATTTAAGGACCAAGCCTCTTTTTGAGATTCGGTGTTTACAAGTTAAAATCAGTTTCTTTTGCTATACAATTACTTAGAATCCCCAAACATTGTATATATTTTTTCTAACACCCTAGAAAATAACATGGCGGTTGTTGCAATACTTTATGTCACATCGTATTTGCGCAGCGGTCTTACAAGCGTGATTTTTTTTGGAACAAATTCACTTTTTTGAATTAAAAAATAAAGCAACAGTAAAGTTAGCCCACTTTTTTTTCTATATTGTGAAAGATAATTTTACGCTGAGTAAATTGATGCCCAACATGTCATGCTTCAAAATTGCACCCGCTTGTGGAATGGCGACAAACTTTGGCACTTTAAAATCTCCATCGACAAAGTTTAAAAACTTCTACAGGTTAGCAGTTTTGAGTTACAGAGGAGGTCTAGTGCTAGAATTATTGCTCTCGCTCTAACGATCGCGGCGATACCTCACATGTGTGGTTTGAACACCATTTTCATATGCAGGCGAAACTTCCATATGCATTCGCTTCTGCGCGTGAGCTTGGTGGGACGGGACGATTTACATTTTTTTTTCTTATTTATTTTTTTTTTAGTTTTTATTTTTACACTGTCCATTTAAAAAACAAAAATTGGGTCAATTTTATTCCTATTACAAGGAATGTAAACGTTCCTTGTAATAGAAAAAAGCATGCCAGGACCTCTTAAATATGAGATTTGGGGTCAAAAAGACCTCGTATCTCATATTTACACTAAATTGCAATTAAAAAAAATAAAAAATTTAAATGTAATTTGAAAAAAAACAAAAAAATATTTTTCTCCTTTAAGAGCATTGGGCGGAAGTGACGTTTGACGTCACTTCCGCCCTTCAATGCTGTGGAGCCGAGTAGGCAGCATCTTCCATTAACTTAGGCATCCATACTCTGAGGAGAAGAGACCCGATCCTCTCCACTGTTACCGGCAGGTCCGGTAAGCAGGGGAGACAACAGGAAAGTGGCAGGATGGGCACATCTCCCGCCCCTGATAAGTGATCTTGCGGCGAATCCGCTGCAGATACCACTTTTATCTGAAAGCAGGCCTCCCACTGTTTAAAAAGAAACTGGGGTTATGGTAGCTATCTGCTACTATAACAACGGTATTCAACGGCAAAGTACCGCCGTATAATGACGGCGGCCGGTCCGGAATTGGTTACGAAAACAAGGTTTTCCCTTGTCGTGCATGTAGAATGCCGGGATTCCCGAGATTGGAGTGTGCATGCGCGGTCGGGATTCCGGCGTCCCCTGCTGGCTGGGGTTTCCATGGGGGGGGGATGTTCTGCCCAAATGTTCAACTCCGCAGAGTGAGCAACTTGCGTCACTTACGGTTGCTTTAAACCATAACTTGTTAATTGTGATGAATTTGTGTTTATGTTGAACAATTGCTGTTTTTAAGAAACACCGGCAATGGACTAGAGTCCGGTGCACGGTATGTGAGCGGAAATTTATACTCCGCTCAGATACCAACCCAGAAAATGGCCGCCTCTGAGGCGGCGACAAGTTTGGCCCCCGTTAGCCGCAGTGTTCATTAAACGGCAATATCTCCCTGTAATGGACTCTAGTCCGTTACCGGTGTTTTGTACAAATCGAAATTCTTCACAATTAGCAAGTTATCAGTTTAAAGCAACCGGAAGTGACGCAGGTTGCTCACTCTGCGGAGCTGAACATTTGGACAATACAGGGGGCCGCATTGCGGTGTATTGCCTGGGCGGAGGCACAGGGATAGTGGGAGGAGGCGCTCAGCCTGATGGCTGTGGCCATCTTGAAAGTGGGAAGATTAGCTTTCCTTTCTGTTCTTTGCTGCCAGGAGTTGGATGGGATGTCCAAAACCCAGCCAATCCTCCTGTTTAAAAAGCTACTCTGTTCTGACATTACTGCAGTATTCTTCTGGACTGTCCTGTTGTCGGCTGTGTCCTGCAAGTTCCCTGTTGCTCCATATTAGGTTATTATCTTTTAAACTTTGCTGTTTCCCTCTCCACTAGTATTCTGCTTTCATTAATCTAGCTTTCCTCTTTATTTCTTGCAGCCAATCCTTATGCTTGATCCATTATGAGCCATTCACCACATAATCAAGATCATCAAGCATTTAGTAGGTATGGGACCATCAGTGAGTAAGGTTGGGTTCACGCCTATGCGAATTGGATACGGCTTACACTGCATCCATTCGCATGACACTTAATGCATCGCAATATGTCAGGTTCACATAGGTGCGGTGCTTTCGCACTCCGCATTGCACAGAAAACATGTGCATTTTCTGTGCAATGCGGTGCGAATTCCCAGCCTATTATGTTCAATGGGAAGGCATCTGCCCCGCAGATGTGTTCCGCACTGAACGGGGATCTTTCCTTCTGCTCACGGCTCTTCCCCTTCCCTCCCTGGGTAGCTGCTGAGCTGTGAGAATGGACAGGATCCTCCAAACGACGGCTCCGTTCGTTCTCAGCAGCAAACAGGCTGGAATTCGCACCGGACTGGTGTGAATCCAGCCTAAGTATTTTAAAAGGGTGTACGGACACCTGATAACAAGGTGCATTTATCTATTTCAGCCTGGGTCACTCCAAGAGATCCAGGAAATCTTCAAGACACCATGATCGTTTGAGATTACAGCCCAGAGCATAGATCCCACTCCTCACGTCATAGCTCTTCTGAGCGTTCAAGATCTCAAAAACACTATTATTCCTGATCTTGAATGGTCTCAGAGATTACGCCACAAATCACGAGCTAGAGAGCCAACAGGTGGTGGACTTGCTCAAACAGACCATGAAGGATTCCTTCTCTGAGCTGGCCGCTCTAATTCCTGCTCATCCATCCCCTCACACGGAGAAAACTCCGGAAGCAGACCCCAGTGTACCAGTCCCTTCAGCAGTCAGTACCCATCTACCGCCATCAGGGTGCAAGGATAGAGATTCACTGCCGGAAAGTTCCCCGGAAGATTCCTCAGAAGATGCGGAACCATCCAGATTAATTTCTCGCTCGTACAACCATTTATTCAGGCGGTTAAGAGTGCCATTGCATGGGAGGATCCCCCAAAAGAAATCAAAAAAGTATTTTCTTTTCTTGAAAAAGAAACAGCTGATCTTTCCCTTGATGGATGAGATTAAGGAAGTTATTAAGAAGGAGTGACAGAAGACGGATAAGAAATTCTTGCCAGGACGTCTCAGCAAGATGTATCTTTAGGCAGAATCAGAAACACAGGCGTTGAGCTCAATGCCAGTGGTGGATGCAGCTGATGTACGACTAGCAAAGAACATTGCCCTTCCTATGGAAGATTCTGCCTCATTCAAAGATCGGCTTGATAGATGGATAGATCTAGATCTAAAAAGAAGATATTTAGCTTCAGTGGCAGCGTGTAAGCCTGCCATCGCTCTTACCTTTGTCTCCAATGCCATCAGATCTTGGACAGAGAATGAAGAGACGACCTTACGTCAGGATGTTCCACGGGATGATGTAATCAAAGCCCTAGAAGAGTTTAAACTATCGGCAGACTTTGTGGGGGAAGCAGCTATCTATCTATAGGCAAATACTGTTGCAAGCCCTTATGGAGATTGGATGGCTTCTGAATCTGGAGGAGAGCCAGTTATCCCCAATCCGGCGCATGGTTTATTTGGGAGCCATGTTCAACACACAGAATGGCACGGCGTCATTACCTTTCCCAAAGAAAGAGATCATCATTCAGAAGATGTTCAGGGTTATCCAGAGTTCGTACTTGACAGCTTCTCAATGCCTCAGTCTCATTGGCACAATGTCTTCCTAGATCCCTCTGATCCCATGGGCACATTGGCATCTGAGGTATTTCCAGTGGGGATTCTTGGCACAATGGAAGAGACATCTTTCTCAGTCAATCCTATTGACGGCAGTCATGCGCAGGAGCTTGTACTGGTGGACAAATCCAGAGAACCTCTCCTGACCCCTACAGTTAGGTTACCTCTAATGGACCATAGTTATGTCAGATGCCAACGGACAGGGCTGGGAAGCCCATTGCAAAGAAGTCAGAGTGGAAGGTGGTCATTCCCCACCAAAGGAGTGGTGTCCAACATTCTGGAGATGAGGGCTGCTTTGCTAGCTCTGAATTCATTAATCCCTTAGATTAGGGGACAGAGTGGTCTTGCGCATGGACAACAAAGAGGTTGTTTCATACTTGCAAAGGTACACACAGCAGAACACATCTAAAGGAAGTAGAACCAGTAATGCTTTGGGCAGAAAATAACTTAATATATCTCAGAGCAATGTATCTTCCTGGCATACTAAACAAAGAAGCAGATTCCTTATCAAGGGACTTCTGGGACAACGAGTGGGCCCTCCATCCTCACATATTCCTACAGATTTTCAACCTTTTGGATCCCCCTCAGGTGGATTTGTTTGCAACTGCGAAGAATACCAAGCTCTCACATTTCTTTTCTTGCCTTCTTCATCCCCAGGCAGAGGAAATAGATGCTCTAACATGCCCAAGGAATTTCACCACAGCCTATGCCTCCCCCTGCCCACTCATAACGAGATTTCTCCTAAGGCTCCAGAAGGAATCAGTGCAAATTTTGGCAGTTCTTCCATACTGGCCAAAAAGACCATGTTTTCCTCTGGCCATGAGCCTCAGTATGAGCCCCCCCAATGAGGATACCTTATTTTCTCCAGCTCCTGACTCAGGGCAAATTCCTCCTCCCGAACCAGCAGAAGCTGGAGCTTCGAGTATGGAAGTTGAGAGCTGGAGGTTTGAATCTTTAGGATGTTCCTCAGAAGTCATCACCACTCTTCTAAGGGCCAGAAAGCCTTCAACAATTGTCATTTATTCAAAGATTTGGGACAAATTCTTGACCTATGCCTCCGGAAAAGGTTTTCTGCCAACTTCCCCCTGCATCCAATATTTTGAGTTTCCTTCAATCTAGTCTTGACCTAGGTTTGGGACTGAGTTCCCTCAAAGTCCTGCCAGCTTCTATTTGGAGCAACTAAAACAAGATGGGCAGGAGATCCTCTTGTCATCACCTTCCTCAAGGGTGTGTTAAAGATCTGTCCATCTTTTAGGTGCTCTTTTCACAAATGGAACCTTTCTTTAGTGCTGGAAGTCCTAACCAATCAGCCATTTGCATCCATAGAACAAATTTCCATCTGGAATCTTTCACTTAAGACAGCTTTTCTCTTGGCTATTACATTAGGTAGAAGAATTTCTGAGCTTCAGGCCCTGGAAATAGACGATGGCCACATCTCTTTTTACCTGGACAGAATTGAGCTACGTCCTAGCCATCTGATGGAACCATGGGCGCTCCCAGTATTTTCAGACTCTGATTCAAATTCCTGTCATGAACTGGACATCTCCAGAGAACTCAGGGCTTACTCAACAGCAACTGAAAGCTTCAGGAGTTCTGAATGACTTTTTGTCATCCCATGGAGTAGGAACAGAGGAAAGGAAGCCTCTGGCAGAACCCTGGCCTCATGGGTAGTCAAGCTAATCCATAAAGCCTACAAGGTGAAGAGTATGGACCCTCCTTCACAGGTGAATGCTCATTCAACCATGGCATTCTCAGCCTCATGGACAACAAGGGCGAATGTCTCCTTGGAAACAGTGTGCAGGTCATCTTGCCACACATTCCTCAAGCACTACCGTATTGACCCAGGAGCTCTGTCAACGGTGGGGTTCGGGAGAAGAACAATTCAAGCAACTCTCTCTTTAGCTAAATAAATATACTTTTGTTACGCAGCATCCCACCCTGGTGAGCTAGTTATTTATCACAAGTATGCTGCCATGGAGGTGCCAGGTAAACGGGAAATTGTATCATACTTGTACCATACTTACTGTAATTTTCCTTTCCTGGCACCTATCCATGGCAGCATACACTCCCACCATCGGTATTCTATTTTTACAGAGAATGCTGGGGAGGGGGTAGGTCTTTCTTTTATGCTATTCACTAGTCCTGAGGGAGTAGTCGAGGCGGAGCTCTATCATCAGTATGCTGCCATGGATAGGCGCCAGGAAAGGAAAATTACGGTAAGTATGATACAATTTTCTGATTTCTTTTTGTACATTTTGGATGGTGTAAAGCAGTGACGGCCGGTGTCTTTTTTTTGGGGGGGGGGGCGGCAAACAGCTCCCCTTCCTGGGAGGGCATTCGGGACATCAAAGCACCGCACTTACCCCATCTAGGAAGCAGGCGGGCGGGCAGCAGTGTCCCGCAAGCGGGTGCTTTCCTTCTCCTCCTTCGTGGTGTGGATCACGGCAGCTTCCGCCGTGCATCCCCCTCCTCCTCCTCCAAGGCATCCAATAGGATCGCCTAACTTCTCAGCCAATCGGGAAATGGGTAACAGACCCACGCTTCCTGATTGGCAGAGAGGTGATTCAGTGTTAGAAAAGTGAATATTAATTTGCTTTTCTAACACGTGAGTAGGCTGCGAGTCCACTCTATTTTAAAGCCTTTTAGAGCCTATAACTCTAATCAGGTGCTTCAAAAAACTCCCTCGCTACTGTAATTCATGGAATTTTTGAATTCTGAAAGGGGCCGGACGCATGAATGGGGGTGGCCGCAGCGGCCAGGGATAGATTCCTGCTATGCATGAATCTATAGGGGGTGGCGAGGATAGAGGGGACGGTGCCCATGCACCCTTAATGGACGGGCCCCTGGTGTAAAGGAGGGTTATAATCTCTGTCAGTTTTTGTTGCACTCTGTGTCCTATTGGGGAGATTTACCTTCACATCCTATCCCATAGACAAAACAGGAAGTGAGAGGAAATCCCTCCCAAGTGAGAGAATCCCTGGTTATCACCAGAACTAGTGTCCTCATTAGAAGCTTTCCTCTCTATTACTGTTCTGGTGACAACACTAATTTTGGGATTTTCTTTCACTTTCAGTGATAACTTCCACCAGTACAAATAGGGTGACACAGACAGCGCTAAAAATCTGTTCTAATCCCTCTCCACTCTATCCAAAACTAGAAAAAAACCTTGCATTTAGTTGTACTTTAACGCTCGGTTAACACAGGGCGATCCGACTTCAGGCACGACTTTGCCAGGCAACTTCAAGGCAACTTCAAACTTAACTATGCCAGGCGACCTTGCCTGTGGCCAATCAGAGAAGGGAGGGAGGGGCTGCCCCAAAATAAATTCTATTCTTTTCACTGACAAAGTCGCATGCATTAAGATGGGGGATCCGACTTGGAGGCGACTTCCATTGAATTCTATGGGTACAAGTCGGATAGAAGTCGCCTCCAAGTAGTACAGGAATCTCTTCTGAAGTCGCCTTGAAGTCGGAGCGACTTTAGTAGCGTACATAAAGACGGCTCCCATTCACTTCAATGGGATTTCTTATGTCAAGCGACCTGGGGCGACTCAAGTCAGATCCCAAGTCGCCTCTGTGTGAACCGGGCCTAATTGAATGTAATTAGCAGTTGTAATGCTGTTCATTTTATTGTTCTTTAACCACTTGAACTCCAAAAGATTTTGCCTCATTATGACATTTTTTTTGCTGTTCAGCACTACGCTGCTTTAACTGGCAATTGCGCGGTCATGCAGCACTGTACCCAAATTACATTTTTCATACAAACAGAGCTTTCTTTTGGTGGTATTTGATCACCACTGGCTTTGAGTCTTGATAAACCGTTGTGCCAATATTGTGTGACATAAAAATTGTAACTACTACTGTTTTATTCTACAGGGTCTCTGCTTTATCATGCTTTGGAGGTTTTCATTCATCTTCAGGTTTAAAATGTTTTTTTTTTAACCAGTTGCTGACCGCTCCATAAAAGGCTTACTGCTACAGGGTGGCCGCACTGCGCAGGATCACGTATTTATATGTGATCCTGCACTTCCGGGTAGCGGGCGCGAGTGTGCATTGGTAGCGGCTCACTCCTGCTGTAATTCTACACAGCGGGTGCCCAACAGCGGGTCCCGCAGACTTGATGTCTGCCGGCACCCAATGATTGTTCGGTACACAGGCAGAACGGCAGTCTTCCTATATAAACAAGGCAGATTGCTGCTCTGTCTTTAAGGAAGGCATGGATCCTGTGTTCCTGCAAAGCAGGTACACAGATCCATGCCTTCCCCTAGTAAAAGCACCCCCCACAGAACACTAAAACACGGACTAGGCACACAGTTAACCCTTTGATTGCCCCTGATATTATCCCCTTCCCAGCCAGTGTCAGTGCAAATTTTTTAGCACCGATTACTGTATTGGGTTCCCAAAAAAAGTGTCAGACGTGTCAGGTGTCCGATTTGTCCGCCGCAATATCGCAGTCCAGCTATAAGTTGCTGATTGCCACCATTACTAGTACAAAAAATAAAAATAAATAAAAATTCACAAGTTCCCTAGTTTGAAGACGCTATAACTTTTGCGCAAACCAAACCTACGCTTATTGGGGGGATTCTTTTTCTAACATAAATATGTAGCAGAATACATATTGGCCTAAATTGATAAGGAAATTCGGTTTTTTTTTTTTACACCTTTTTTTTTTATTGGGTGTGTTTTATAATGGAAAGAAAAAAATGTTTTTTGTTAATAGCGCAAAATATAAAAACCGCAGAGATGATGAAATATCACTAAGAGAAAGCTCTATTTGTGGGGGGGGGGGGGACACATCGATTTTAATTGGGTACAGCGGCACACGGCTGCGCAATTGTTAAAGTAACGCAGTGCCGTGTCGCAAAATATGGCCTGGTCATGAGGGGGTAAATGATCCAGAGCTGAAGTGGTTAACTATTAAGCATAAACTGGTTCTGGCATTGAAAGGGTTAATGATTTCCAGCACACATAGAAGAATGAATGGAGGAAGGGAGAAGAGATACAATGTAATGAGGAGTGTCAGTGGGATGATCGGATCCATTGTTACAGAGGACAGGAGCAGTGATCATTTAATGACAGGGGGGTGTCAGAGGGGGGGAGGTGCACATTTNNNTTACCCCCCCCCCCCAATCTATAGAAGAATGCCCCCCCCCGATCACTGCTCTGTACACAGATCCCCATCCCCTATGAGAATGATAGCCCCCCATTGTCTCTCACACACTTACAGATCTCCTGCATTGCTTCCAGCCGCTCGGATCCTTCCTGTAGGACAGTAGCTTATCGGCTGCAGATCGGGCGATCTCTGTATAATCCATGATTGCAGTAGCAGTGCTGATAAGGAGGGAGAATTGCAGTTGAAGGTGACAAGTCTCTCTCTATAGGTGGGGCCGTGGGAGGAGCTCTGTGCCTGTCCCTCCCCTCACCCCATCATCCTCCCTCCCATCTGCTGGCACTGCACGTCACTCCCTATGACAGAGGGACAACCCTGCCCATTGATTGCTGTGATCGCACCGTATATGACCTCCCATCACCCGACTTCTCTCAATGGATTTGTATTATTTATACCGGAGAGCCCACCCATCATACAACCCCCTGCTATATAAAGGAGCAATGCCACCCAAAACACCCCAGAAATAAATACAAACCTGCAATACATTACAGTGCAAAACACAGAAAGTGCATTTCCAATCCAAATCCATATATTTATATACTGCAATTTCATGTATATATACAGTATGTCACATAAGTGAGTACACCCCTCGTATTTTTGTAAATATTTTATTCTATCTTTTCATGTGACAACACTGAAGAAATGACACTTTGCTACAATGTAAAGTAGTAAGTGCACAGCTTGTATAACAGTGTAAATTTGCTGTCCCCTCAAAACAACTCAACACACAGCCATTAATGTCTAAACTGCTGGCAACAAAAGTGAGTACACCCCTAAGTGAAAATATCCAAATTGGGCCCAAAGTGTCAATATTTTGTGTGGCCACCATTATTTTCCAGCTCTGCCTTAACCCACTTAGGCATGGAGTTCATCTGAGCTTCACAGGTTGCCACTGGAGTCCTCTTCTACTCAGGGGGGGGGGGCTGGGCAGGGTGGCAATTGCCCCCCAGGCCACCCTAACTTACATTCAAAATGGCTGACGGCCGCTGCCGCTCACACTTTTTTCTTCTTGTGGAGGAAGAAAGTAGGGGCCAGGCAAAGGAGGGGGCACTGGTGAGGCTCCATTGGTGGGTGGTGAGCCTGCATTGATGGGCACTGGTGAGGCTGCATTGGTGGGCGGTGAGGCTGCATTGATGGGCACTGGTGAGGCTGCATTGGTGGGTGGTGAGCCTACATCCATGGGCACTGGTGAGGCTGCATTGGTGGTTGGTGAGGCTGCATTGATGCATTATTTTTGTTAAAGCTTTGTTGCTATTAACATTAAATTATGTTAATACATTGTATCTTATTTGTCTTGCTTCATAACCTCAATATCTGTTATAAAACCAGGTGGGCATGGATGGTGAGCTGATTGGGTGGTTCAATGGGCCACTTTACTGGACTTGCCCCCCAGGCCTAAGGCTGCCAGCACTCCCCTGCTTCCACTCCTCCATGATGACATCACGAAGCTGGTGGATGTTGGAGACCTTGCGCTCCTCCACCTTCCGTTTGAGGATGCCCCACAGATGCTCAATAGAGTTTAGGTCTGGAGACATGCTTGGTCAGTCCATCACCTTTACCCTCAGCTTCTTTAGCAAGGCAGTGGTCGTCTTGGAGGTGTGTTTAGGGTCGTTATGTTGGAATACTGCCCTGCGGCTCAGTCTCCGAAGGGAGGGGGCCATTCTCTGCTTCAGTATGCCACAGTACATGTTGGCATTCATGGTTCCCTCAATGAACTGTAGCTCCCCAGTGCTGGCAGCACTCATGCAGCCCCAGACCATGACACTCCCACCACCATGCTTGACTGTAGGCAAGGCACCCTCATCTTTGTACTCCTCACCCAGTTGCCGCCACACACACTTGACACCATCTGAACCAAATACGTTTATCTTGGTCTCATCAGACCACAGGACATGGCTCCAGTAATCCCCGTCCTTAGTCTGCTTGTCTTCAGCAAACTGTTTGTGGGCTTTCTTGTGCATCATCTTTAGAAGAGGCTTCCTTCTGGGATGACAGCCATGCAGACCAATTTGATGCAGTGTGCAGCGTATGGTCTGAGCACTGAGACGCTGAGCCCCCCAACCTCTGTAGCAATGCTGGCAGCACTAATACATCTTTTTCCCTGCTAATCAGGAACACAGATCTCTCTCTTCCTCCAGTCAGTCCATCCCCCACACAGTTAGAAAGCATTTCCTAGGACACACTTAACCCTTTCATCGCCCCTGGTGTTAACCCCTCCCTGCCAGTGTCATTTATACAGTGATCAGTGCATTTTTCTTTTTAGCACTGATCACTGTATTGGTGACAATGGTCCCCAAAAAGTGTCACTTAGTGTCAGTTTTGTCTGCCGCAATGTCGCAGCCCCGCTAAAAATCGCTGATCGACGCCATTATACTAGTAAAAACAATAAAAAAAACAAAAAGTCCATAAATCTATCTCATAGTTTGTAGACGCTATAACTTTGGCGCAAACCAATCAATACACACTTATTGGGATTTTTTTTTTTTACCATAGATATGTAGCAGAATACATATTGACCGAAATTGATAAAGAAATTTGATTTTTTACTTTTTTTATGGCAGAAAGTAAAAAATATAGTTTTTTTTTTCAAAATCGATGCTCTTTTTTTGTTTATAGCGCAAAAAAAAAAAAACCGCAGAGATGAGCAAATACCACCACCAAAAGAAAGCTCTATTTAAGACTGGTCCGGTAAAAAACGCTAGACTGTGACAATAAAATTGACTGTTAACGCGCCAACACGCTGGGACATGTGGTCACCAAGAGTTGAGCCCTGGGTGATTGTCCGGTCCAAACGTCCTATTGACTTTAAGTAGTGTCCACTATAGTAAAAGACGAGTCACTAACGTCATAAGAACAGACGTGGAGGGGTTCCATTATGAATTTTAGACTGGACAATCACCCAGGACTCCTGTCCTCAACTCTTGGAGACGACATGTGTTTATTTTAACTACAGGAAAAAAAGGAATTTATCTCGAAAGAAAACCACCACCATAAACGAG
>BLSH010322103.1:23465-53290 GCA_018402905.1 Glandirana rugosa | reverse complement strand
CAGGAAACACTACTGGAATTTCATTTATTGAGTAGTGGTTCAAGTGATATACCTGGTGAATACATAAACATGTACAACTAGTATAGGGGGGAATTAGAGGAGAAGAGCTCTCTCTTATTTAAGTCAAGGAGATTAGAAAGGAGTATCGACTCGAGGAGGTACGGAAAATAATCAAACCAACGGGAAGAGACGTGAAAGAGGTCAAGCATGCAATGCCAAGCTGCCGTTTCCAAAGCATGCAAAATCCTTTCTTGTATTAAGAGAGGTATGGACTCCAGAGATAGAGACATCATTTTGCCCCTCTACAAATCATTAGTAATACCTCATCTGGAATATGCAGTTCAGTTTTGGGCACCAGTTCTCAAAAAGGATATTGGGGAACTGGAGAAAGTGCAGAGAAGGGCAACCAAACTAATAAAAGGCATGGAGGAGCTCAGCTATGAGGAAAGATTAGAGGAACTGAATTTATTCTCTCTCGAGAAGAGGAGATTAAGGGGGGATATGATCAACATGTACAAATACATAAGTGGTCCATATAGTGAACTTGGTGATGAGTTATTTACTTTAAGGTCATCACAAAGGACAAGGGGGCACTCCTTACGTCTAGAGGAAAAAAGATTTCATCTCCAAATACGGAAAGGTTTCTTCGCAATTGGAGCTGTGAAAATGTGGAATAGACTCCCTCCAGAGGTGGTTTTGGCCAGCACGGTAGTTTGCTTTAAAAAATGCCTGCATTCTTTCCTTAATGTAAATACTATAACTGGGTACTAATATTTTTAGGTAAAGTTGATCCAGGGTGAATTTGATTGCCTCTCGGGGGATCAGGAAGGAATTTTTTCCCCCGCCATAGCAAATTAGATCATGCTTTGCTGGGGTTTTTTGCCTTCCTCTGGATCAACTGTGGGTGAAGGATTATGCATGGGATTGTATGGTTATATATAATTTTTCGTTTTTTTTTTTTTTTGGTTGAACTGGATGGACTCGTGTCTTTTTTCAACCTGACTAACTATGTAACTATGTAACTATGTGATAAAATGCAGCATGTCTGCATTTTATCGCAACTCACTGCATCACACCTGTGGGCTGCGTTGCAGTGCGAATGGGGCAGATAGAAAACCAGTGTTTCCCATGTGCCGCAGTGGTCACTGGTGTTCTTTCAGTGTAGAAAATATGTGTGAACAAGCCCCAATAGAAGGTACTGTGGCTATTTTGGCTATAAGGAGAGCTACTGACATTTGTGAGTTGAGAAAAAAAATAGTAGTGAGAAATCAGATTAAAGGAGAAAAGTGTGGGATATATAAAAAAAAAAAAACCCCAGCATACATAACTCACCTGTGGCTGCAGCATTGTTTATAACTCACCTGTGTGCTGCAGCTGTCCCCCGCCAGCTAAAAGACCGAGAAGTGAGAGATCACATGACCATTAATTGCTCAGTTCTCAGTCTTCAGTGAGCAGAGAGTTGGTGACTGTCAGTTCCCACTCTCTGCTCTGCATCTGGGTGGATTCTGACATTATTGACAGGATCCCTGCAGAGCCTGGACTCTCTGTGACTTCTGCTGTTGGCTGAATATGGGTTACAGGAGTGCATAAATAAATGCACTCCTGTGACCCACATGAAAAGTAAGACCAAACAAGCTTTGGCCACACTTCTCTTGACCATTTGAATAATTGTACAACTATATAATATATTTTTAAGATCAATTTTTTTTCTCACCTACCTGCATACCATGATATCCAAGACCACAGTAAGCCATTAAAATGGCAAATTTCTTCCTCTTTTGTTTTGGAGTCTTTTCTATGTTCTCAGATACATTCTCCTCATTTAAATGTATTTCCCTTGATGTCAGATTATGTAGCCTATCTTGATCCGTCACCATTAGCTCCTAATAAAGAAAGCACAATACATCATACCCCACTTCCAGAATATTATTGGTATAAAATACATTACACTGCAGAGTAATAATGAAGGCAGTAATGCTCCATTCAAGGTTAGTGAATCACTGCTTGTTCTGTAAAATGTCTTGTCATCTAGGATGCCTCGATGTAATTCAGTGTTACATCCTCCAGCCAACTCACTGCATCACAGTTAAAGGATGTTATAGATGAGTAGTGCACAGAGAGGTATGTTGGTCGAATATGGCCTAACATTCATATTTGATGTGATAAGCCCAACTTGCATAGTCCATGTATGACACATCTGTAGCTAATTTTTATGGATTGGACCATACAGAACATAAAGATGAATTTGCCTCTGCTTATATTTCCCTTCCCTGGGTCCTCCCTTCACCCTCATCAACAGGCAAACAAAGCTTTAAAATTATATTTACATTTCATACTTTATTTTAGACTTTTTGATGTCATCATTGGGTCTCGTGTTATCTACAATGTGAGCAGATCAGGATTAAATGTGAGGGACCTGAAGGATGCTTTCGTTTTTCGGTCTTAGTATTTCTCTCAAGAGTCCTCAGACTTCATGCAAGCGGTGGGCTGGCTCTTAGGAGGATATATCGAAATATCAGAATGGGTTGATGGGGTGATATCTGTGTGGAGGAGTTAATTGCATGCAGACTGCCAAAGCTAAAGCCCACATGGGATGCTGTACAATGATTAAAATAACTAAAATCAAATGAAGGAAAATAGAGGACCAGGGACAGAAAGGCTGGGAAGGAAAGCACTAAATGATCCTGGACTTCCTCCAGCCAGGAAACGAGACAGGCTTCTAACCCATAGTGAGAGAAGCTCAGAGTGCATAGTGAAATCAGAATACAGGGAAGGAGCCTGTACAACTGTGTAAGACTAAAGCGGCAAGGCTGTAGTTAAAGTCATTGTAAAGGTTTTTTTTTTTAAATAACAAACATGCTATACTTACCTGCTCTGTGCAAAGGTTTTGCACAGAGCGGCCCAAATCCTCCTTTTCTGGGGGCTCCTGGCTACTCCTCTTCATTGAGAGCCCCCACAAAGAGCCGCTTTCCATGGGGGCACCCGTGTGGACGCGCTCCTGAGTCCTGGTGCTGCGTCCATTGACACAGAGAGCAGGACTCGGCCCCGCCTCCTGTGTCACTGGATTTGATTGACAGCTACTACCAATCTATCCAATGAGGACCTGAAACAGCGGCTGGAGCTGTTGGGTTCGGCACTGGAATGATTGGGTTCAGGTAAGAAAAAGGGGGGCTCTGGGGGGCAGCTGCAGCACAAAAGGTTTTTGCCCCTTAATGCATAGAATACATTAAGGTGAAAAACCTCAAGGGTTTACAATCCCTTTAAGCTTTAGGCCTCGTTCACACCATGGTGCAGAGACGTCAGTTTTTCTGCACATGTTCTTCAAGGGCACACAAAAAACAATTGTTCTCTATGTGCCCTGTTCACATAACACTGGTATCACATGTGGATTTTATCCGCGCAGGAATCTGCAATGTGTATGCAGTTTTCTGCATGAGAAAAAAACTAACTTGACATCAACACTGGTGTGAATAGGGGACATAACTGATGGGCATGAAAACTGATGTCAACGTGCATAAAAATGCAATGAAATGCACATGAAAATGGATGTCTCTGAAAAATGCACAGTTTTCATGCATGTATGGTGTGAATGAGCCCTTATGCTGGATCATCGTTCTGTTTAATCTGTATATTTTTGCAATGTTCATGAGCAGATTGACTGCTTTTGATTTTTGAAGTTAGAGAGAAACTTCACTCTCTCAATCAACATCGACCATTTGTAATCCTTATGCTGCTAGCATTAGTAAATAGATAGAAAGGTATATTATATTGTTTTGCATTACTTCAGTTACTTCCTGGTTTCCAGGCCTAGGTAAAATGATGTCATACATCTCAGAAATCTTCAGGAGGGGTTTTCTCAGCTAAGCACACCCTCCTGCCTGCATGCCTGAGCTAAGGGCAGATGGATTCCAGGAGAAAAATGCTACATGAATCCTCTACCCTTACGCAAGATGGCTATGGCCAGAAATGCTAGGGGGTGTTTTTCAATGTGATTTCTCAGTAAAATAAAGCATGGAGACCTGGATAGATTGGGGGATTGTTTTAAATATTAAAAAGGGGCTGTAAAGAAAGAATGTTTTTTTATCTTCATGCATTCTATGTATTAAGATAAAAAGCCTTGTGTGTGTAGCAGCCCCCCTCAGCCTACGTAATACTTACCTGAGCCCCATCTCTGTCAAGCCATTGGCTCTCACTGCTGTCAAAGTCAGCTAGCCAATCAGGAGAGAGGGGCGGGGCCAGGCCACAGCTCTGTGTCTGAATGGAGACATACAGCTGTGACTCGGCTCAGGTGCCCCCATAGAAAGCTGCTTACTGTGGGGACACTTGACAGGAGCGAGGGGCCAGGAGCACAGAAGAGGAGGATCTGGGCTGCTCTGTGCAAAACCAACTACACAGAGAAGGTAAGTTTAACATGTTTGTTATTTATATAGAAGACTTTAGTATCACTCTAAATAGCCATTTTGGTTTGCGGTGTTGTTATCCCAGGTAAAGATGGCTAAAGTGGTGTCTGCTCACAATACAGATATCCAAGCTCCTCCTCTGTATAAGGGTTATTCAACTATTGTAAAGCTAAAAGGAAAGTCCACACATTACTGATACTCTTTTGATAGATAGGAATTCAACTCACCAGTATCTAACTGGGTTTCTTGTCTTTCAAGAACTTAAACCGGAGCAAAACTTACCTTTCCTTAAATGGTCCCCATCCCCCACCGGCATCTTCTTTTGGGTGCCGGGCTTCTGCCTTTTTCATTGTCTGGCTTGGGATGACATCATCCCTGCACATGCACAGGAATCAGTCATCCCAGGACACAGGGGCCGAATGCGCAGCTCAGTTTTACATGCCTGAGAACGCTGTGAGCGGGCAGGTAGGTGTAAATTAAGAGCCTGCCAGCAGCTTGTGAAAATGGAACTTTATAATCTACCCACAGCAATTCCATCTTTGTCCCCCAATCATAAGGCCCAAATTCACAGAGCTACAATATAAGGATAAGCATACCTATTAATAAAAAAAAGTGGCAGTATTTTCAGTCAAGAATCCAGTGGAATTTAAAAAGAACAGTCACATGGTTAAAACAAAGATCCTTTTTTTTGTTAAAGCAGAACTAAAAGCACAAGGCTAAAGCTCTTTTGGCCCTCTCTCCTCTGTGGGTCTCAGGAGTGCACTTAGTTCTGCACCCCTGTGACCTATATTCAGCCAACAGCAGACTAAAGTCCGCTGATGTCATTCAGCCGGTCCAGACTCTGAAGAGACCCCAACTTTAATGTCGGGATCCACCTAGGTGCCTGAACAGTCAGCTGGCTCAGCCTCTCAGCAAGCCGCTGAGCACCTGAGCCAGCCACTCCCACCCTCTCCCCAGCCCGGCGCTCCAGTGAGCACTAGAGGGGCAGACCAGAGAGCCGCTGACTGACAGTCACAAGCTCGCTGAAGACTGAGAACTGAGCAAGCAGTTGCTCGGCTTTTGGTCTAACAGGAAGTGGGGGACAAATGCTGCATCCAGTATAATTGTAGGATTTTTTTAAAATCCCACACTTCTCTTTAAATCTTTCAATTTAACAATTTCCCAAAATAGTTACATTCAAGGTATTCTGCGAATGAGAATGGTCACAGTTGCTTGTGTAGCCACGTGCTCCCTTGGGAGTAGTATTAGTTGTGGTTCATCTGATAGCTGTCCTCAATCCCACCATATCTGACACATCCGTAGACACTGACCAGGCCGGCTCTTGTTTTTTGACTGTGGGATGCACCAGAAATTATGGTACACAACTTCCATATACAGTCCTGTATATGCACGCTTGCCCTGCAGACCATCCTTCTGCAGACTGTTACTCCTCACAACTCTCTCCAGCACTACACTTGCAGACTATTGCTCGTTCACTTCTCTCCAGCACATCACTTGGTTTCCAGCTTGAAAGGAAATTTATCAAGCTTCTATACTCCTTTCTCTTCATAGCAGCTAGCACGTGGTGGGGCCTACACTGTCAGCAGGACCTCAGGACCACCCATTACAGGCTGGGGATCACAGGCCCCCGACTATGTAGCAAAGTACTTGAGTGCTAGCTGGGGCTTTGATGGACTACAACTTCCAGCCCATCTCTCTTCCAAGTCACCACACGGACCTACTTTCCTCACAGTGACACTCCTTCCCCTGACTGGCTCCTAAGGCTTCCACAGACTGTCCACTTTTCCTCGTCCAACCTGCTCCAGCACTCTCTCTTCCAGCTCCCAGGGTCTTTCACTCACTGACTCCAGTGGACCCTTTAAAGTGTCTCCAAAGCACCTCTGCTGCTCTCCTGTTCCCTTGTGCAACTCCAGGAATCACCTCCACTCCTGGCTGAACCTGAACCTCCAGGCCTCAAGGTCACATTCCCAGACTGGGGGCTACCTCCCGGGTAGAGGCCTCCACAGTACCTCTGCTACATCTTCACACTTCCACCTCCAACAACTCCTCCCAGACTGACCCAGCCCCGAGTATATGAGAAGGCCTGTCCCTTGCCAATCCAGATCAGGGATTGTTCAGGGCTTCCCATGACACTCCAAATGATGACACCTCTTGTCCCACCTTCATTCTGGAAAGTTCCAGTGCTTCCCAGAAGGTAGGAGGGTTTAGTGACATCATCTGTTGGACTGCCCCAGTCCTACCTGAGCCACACCCAAGCCCGGATCAAAACATTCATGCCTGCTCCTACAGTCAGGTCTGACTAAATTTTACCTTTCCTGCAAAAAACCCTATCTCACAAAAACACCTACACTATGGGGGTGCTACACTTGTGCTCTCAACAAAATTGTCAAGCTATCAACATGGCTGTTGTCATAACTGATCATATGTGCAGCACCATGGCAACTGCAGATCAAACAGAAGCTAGTTTCCTTGGCTGTAAAGGATAGGAAGGTTTAGTTCTACTTTAAAGCTTTGTGAATTGAGCCTATAGAGTTTGATCTAATAGAGCAGGAGGCCCCTTTGCAACAGTCTCTTAGAATGGAGGGAGATAGAAAATGAGTTAAAAAAAAATCTCTACAAGAGTATATTCATTCTTCTATTGAAATATAAATACTATGGATTATTAACTGTTAAATGAGTATAGTATTGAAGATTCACAATACCTGGGTGGGAACACTAACTGTCACACTTAATGAACGGAACAAGGTATTCCTGTAGAAGCTTCTTAAATGAACCTTTACAGCTGTGATCCTCCCCATTTTCTCCCTGAGGACAGAAGAACAACTTTATTAGGCATTTTAGTTTCATTTTACAGATCATTTGTGAAAAGGTAAGTATTCAGAACCAAAAAGACTCGCCTATAAGAACGATTAAGGGGCTGAACTGATCGTTCTTACGGTGACGGGAATCGCCTGCAGAGAGAAACGATATCTCAATGATGTCGGCAGGTGCCACCACCAATGAAAGCCCATGACGTCACCTGACGGCATGCGGATCTGAAGTGGTTAACATACAGTACTGTGTAAAACAAATTTTAGTATGCTGAATAGCCGGCAGTGAGGAGGATAGGCGATGTGCTGAGGAATACCAGTCAGATTTTGTTAGGCCCTGTTCAGACTAGTTCAATGAATTATTAAAGGAATGAAATGGCGTTTGAAAGAACTGAAAAAAAAAAAATAAAAAAAATAAAAAATGATGCTGTTAAGAAACTGAAATACACTAAATTAAAATTTCAGAAAGTGAACTAATTTGAGTATTGATTATCTATTAATACAGAAAAAGTAAGCAGTGAAATGAAGGGATAATTGATACATTGCACTGCTGTCCCCAATAATAAATGCAATGCACCATGCAGAACCAGGAAGACAAAACCTCATAAAGTCATAATTAGAATACTGAAACATTTAGATCTAAAGCACGTTTAACATAGATAACATGCTTCCACTAGGGCAGGGGTAGGCAACCTGCGGCTCTCCAGCTGTTGTAGAACTACATTTCCCATGACGCATTGCAAGGCTGCTAGATACAATTACTCCCAGAAGCATGATGGGAAATGTAGTTCTACAACAGCTGGAGAGCCACAGGTTGCCTACCCCTGCACTAGGGGAATGGGCATTATAGCGTACATTTAGCCAAAATATTCTATTGTAGCTTTGGATAGCTCGAGGAAGCCGTAAATCCCCGGTAAGTTTATTTTTGTTGTCTGTGGCCCACTGGGGAGATTTGTCTTCACTTCCTTTCCCAGAGACACAACAGGAAATGAGAGGAAATCTCTACAAAAGTGAAATGTCAATGGAACTGGTGTTTCCATTTGAAGATTGACCCCCTATTCTTGTTTTGGTGCCAATGCTAGAATTTTGGATTTCCCATCACATCACACTGAAGCACTCAAAAAAAAAAATGATTGAGATGGACAAGATATGTAGAAAGCATGTAAGAGTAGAGTAGTGATATATAGTCAAGCCAAGAGGCACAAAAGGCATCAGCAGAACAAGGAAGGGGCGCCTAAACTTTATGGCCGGCTATTCCTATTTTTTTAAAAATTTTTTTGGGGGTTGGGACCAGTACCTGGTTTTGACAGTATTTGTAGCTGCTGACCTAATTTTTTTAAACAGGGCGTAGAAATGCTTTAAATATGGCTTACGTGCCCAGTAATCCAGAAGTAATCCCAATTTAACAGATAATTATAAATAATAGATACATAAAGATCTAAGATGTAGATCTTAAATTTTACACTTCCACTAGTCTGGGGTTGGCAAGGGGCAGGAAATCCTTCTGGGAGCTGGTAACCTCTGCCGTGCATATGCCACCATGGGCAGTAATGTCCAGCCAGAAACCCTGATAATCTCAACATTTTACTAATTTCCAAAATACCATGGGAACTTGAAACTCAAGGCTCTATTATGGAATCTCAACTTTAAATAGTAATCTGGCCTCACCCTCCAAGTGATGGTAAGAGACTGCAGATAAGCAGAGAGAGAGACTGTAAAATAGGCTACTGCTGTTAGAAACTGGGGACATGCTTAAAGAGGAACTGCAGTCTGCTCACATAATTTGTAATAAAAACATCTTTGCCATTCTGAAGCTTCCCTCCAACCACTTTGCATATTATTTATATATACTGCGATTCTGTACTTGCCAAATATGCTGCAGAAATCTCCCTCCACTAAGTCTAGCTGCATCCATTTTAACTGTGGGCAGCTGAAGCTGCTGCCTGTCTACTTCCTGGATTTACACAGACACACCTCAAACTCTGCAGCTCTCATTGACCCTCTTATGACGAGAGAGAGAGAGAGAGAGAGCGCGCGAGAGAGAGCGCGAGCGAGAGCGAGAGCGAGAGCGAGAGAGAGAGAGAGAGAGAGAGAGAGAGAGAGAGAGAGAGAGAGAGAGAGAGAGAGAGAGAGAGAGAGAGAGAGAGAGCGAGATATATATATATATATATATATATATATATATATATATATATGCACATGATGTCCTAAGCCTAGACTAATGACCAGGCAAGAAGTGGGCTGTATAAGGTATTTACTGGCAGAAAAAAAATGTTTTACTATCCAAAGTTAAAACAAGGGCAGAAGATTTAATAGAAAAGGTCGAAAAAATGACTGAAGAGCCGCTTTAAGGAGACAGTCTAAGGGGAGAATGGGAAGAAAGTATTGATTAGAGTAAACTAAGGGTTAATATAAGGTTTAAATAACAAATATTACTAAAAACATTTTTACTTGTATGGTTGCTTTAACTGACATTAGTTGCAAATCTGATCTGCAGATGAAAGAAATAGAATAAATACAAAAGTAACATTACCACCTTGTATTGCTTTATCTCACTGGACAGGGTTTATAAACACGGCAGCAGAAGGTGAGGTTTTTTCCAGCATCTGCTGTAATAGCTGTTGTATTTACACATCGATTCCTGGCTACAACAACTAGGAATTGCCGGAGGAGCAGCAGCAGGGGAGAAGGTAAGCGTGTACTACACATATCCTGTGTTTTTTGGTGCATTCAGTATGCCCAACTTCCATAATAGGTTAAAGCCCAACTTTAGCAAAAATTATGCCAGGACAACCACCCCCCTAACTTCTCTTTCTGTTGATATGAGGACAGGAAAGGAGGTGACCTCTCTCCTTCTCGGTTTTCTGCTTTGTCATAGGTAAGGCTTTTCCACAAAGCTGAGGGATGTCTGGTAGAAGTGGAGCCATATTGAGTTGGCTTACAATATTTTTGTTTACCAGTGTCCCCCCGTCTGTGGGCAGCAGTATACTGGCTGTTTTTGAATATATAGAATACATACCTAACTGTTTCTGAATTCCTGTGTCCTTCAATTGGCTCTAAGAAAAACATTTTACAGCAAGTTAAAACATCTTATTTTAGGTTATTACTACATATTGCTTCTTTCCTGTGTACGCTGCACCTTTCAGTGTATATTCTGGGTTACTGAATGCTGCTTCAGGGTGAGTGAGAGCATAGTATGCATGCTCGGGTTTTGAATAAGGAAGAGCCCTCACACCTCTAATGCTAAGAGTGAGCGCTCAATGTACAGAACGCCCCTGATCCTGGGCAGGTTGGGGATGATCCCGTTTTTTTTTTTTTTAGGCACACTTTGGGGAATACTGCTTATGGTCTCCTGGTAAGGCATTTAAACTAAGCACAGTAATTCAAGGCTGCGCAGTGTGTTTAACCATGGTGGTTAATTGAGGAGAAACTCAACTGCTCTTTTTTTCAAACTTACCATAAAATCCTGAAGTCCAAAGAATAACGTAGCATTTCATATTCATGAGCTGTGGGTTATACGGCCACCTGCAGGAGATTGGACACTAGACAAAGAAACAAACAAGTCCCGAGGCTAGCCCCTTGGGGCCATAACTCCTTCTATAATCATCATGCCAAGTTATAGCAAGCAATATGAAAAACAAACATGACAGGAACACAAGAGGGAAGCATGTTGTGTTATTTATTGGACTTCAAAAAAGGTATTTTATGGTAAGTACAAAAGTAACATTTTCTTTATCATCTATTGAGAGACACAGCTGTTCATATCCATGAACAAAACACTTGGCAAAACTGAGGGTGGGCAAAACAATGGCAGCTAAGCCAGCTGTAAGATCTGGCCATACAAAGACCCAAAGAAAGGGTCACCCTCAAAAAGCAGTCACAATAGGGGGCGCTCCTGAAAATTTGTTTAACCACTTCAGCCCCGGAAGAATTTCCCACTTTAGGACCAGAGCACTTTTTGAGATTCGGCGCTGCGTCGCTTTAACTGAATTGTGCGGTTGTGCGACGTTGTACGCAAACAAAATTTGCGTCCTTTTTTTCCCACAAATAGAGCTTTCTTTTGGTGGTATTTGATCGCCTCTGCGTCATTTCTTATCGCCGCTATAAACAAAAGAAGAGCGACCATTTTGCAAAAAAACCCAAATGTCTTACTTTTTGCTAAAATTCAAATCCAAAAAAAAAAATATAAAAAAACATTTTTTTTCACCGTTTTTGGCCGATTTATATAATTCCTCATATTTGCGATAAAAAAAATTGCAATCGGCGTTTATTGATTGGTTTGCGCAAAAGTGGCCGCGTTTACGGATGGTGAGAATTAATTTCTGGGGTTTTTATTTTTTTTTCTGGGGTTTTTATTTTTTTTTTTATTTTTTACTAGTAATGGCGGCGGTAATGCGATATTGGGGGGGGACATGTCGGAACATTTTGACACTTTTTTGGGACCAATGACATTTATTCAGCGATCAGAAATTTAAATGTCCACTGATTACTGTATAAATGTCATTGGCAGTGAAGGGGTTAACCTGCAGGGGGAGAGCTAGGGGTTAACTGTGTTCCCTGGGTGTGTTCTTACTGTGGGGGGGTTGGGCTAACATGGGCATGAGAGATCTAACTGATCCCAGTGACAGGGATCAGTAGATCTCTCATGCCCCACTGACAGGGCGGGGAACCGTCGTGTTTACATTGGCGGTTCCCCGTTCTCTCTCTCTGTAGCCGCTCATCGCGGCTCGCCGGCGGACATCGGGTCCGCCCGAGCCACGGGCACACTCCCCAGGAGTGCGGCGGGTGCGCGCCCCCTGGTGGCCAAATGCGAATCGCCGCTTATTTACGGCGATTCGCGCAGGGCTCCCCCACTGCCGCCGTGAAAAGACGGCGCGCGGTGGGGAACCGGTTAATGGAGCAGCATTTTAGCCATAAGGACCTACACTTCAGACAGACAGACAATTCAGACAGATAGATGCCATGTCTAGAGTTCACATCATAAAGTCAAGTTAACTTTCCCACACAGGAGCTTGGCTAACTCATCGAGCGTCTATGCAACTAAGGCTGAAACCAAAATAAGCAGTAAAAGAAGCTAGCCAACGGGTACATGGAGCAAAAGAGATTGTAGTTTGTACTGTCTGGAAAGGTGGGAACATCTATCTGGCTGGCAATTGCCTCATAAGGATGTGAAATGAGTGTAGACATGACTTGGATTAAAGTCTTCTGCAATAGGCAAAGGAACCAAGTGTTTCTGAGAGAGAAAGGGCCTGTCTGGATGTTTCCAATCTTTGTAGAAGAATTCAAACAAGGAATGCTGTAGCAGAATGAAGAAAGGCCACGTGCATCGCAGAAGAAAAGACCTTGAGAATACTCCAAGTTCATGGTGTTCTGAACCTCACCAATGAAAGGAAATACTGTTTTCTTCTGCTAGGACAAGATGGCACGAGACCAAAAGGTCATGTCAGTTATCGTCCTCACCAAAAAAGTAAAGGAAATCAGGATCTGAAGTCTGTACCACAGAAGAACCACGTCCGATCTAATTAGCAGAGTCAACATCCACCAGGGTAATGGGAGAAGGATATGCATAGCAAGACTGCATCACAACTTGATGCATGCGAGGAGGCACATCAAGGTATGCCTCTGTAGGGAAAGCAGCTGCTGCAAGGCTGTCTGAGTGAGATCACCAACATTATATAAACTTAGATAAAGAAAAGAAAAAAAGAGACCAGGGACATGCATAGAAACGATGGCCCCGGACATATAGCAGCTGCCATAAAGAGACACAGGGCTTAAATTTAGAAAGAAGCACTTTATTATCAAAAATATATAGAAATACAAGGACAATACCCTCGCCCCCAAAAAGTAAAAAATGAGACTACATTGTCTCACAAAACCACCTAGAAGGACATCACCCCAACCTGATAGATATGTATGCTTCACCTGGATCCTAACAAATCCCCATCCTCCAAGAGAATGCAAAAGTCTACCGAACAATACCTTGCATGTAAATCTGAATGTATAGGTAAGTAGCTGAGCAGTGAATATCAGGCTGCACACATGGCAATTTACATAACAGTATTATGCAGTTAATTGCAAACCGCTCTGAGGCCACATAATACTCCAATTTGCAGGGAGGTAACATATAGCAATAGCCAAGTGTGAGAGAAGAAATAAAGCTATTGGAAGCCACCTAATGTCCCCCCCAATGGGAAGCAAAAAAAAAAAAAAAAGAAGAAAGTGGTGGTGACAAACTGGAGAGACTTCCAGGATTTAGCATCTGGTTTGAATCTACTTTTGATTAAAGAAAAAAAAGAATCTTCGCAAATAAATCTTGTAGAAACAGCACAGCTGAGAGACATCAAACCTCGAGGACAGCAAGTGAAGCCAAGCATAATGGTTATAAGAGGGGCTTAGGGCTCCCCCTAGGGTCTACCCATTTTTGTTGGCTAGTGTTCAATCTCCTACAGGTAGCAGTATAACCCATGAGACATGAAATGCTGTGTCACTCAGTAGATAGTAAAGAAACTTCATTTTTTAATTTCATTTTAATGAATGCTGAAATAGGTTTACTGTAAGAGTCAACCATGGGGTTAATTCAATAAAATGAGCAAAGCAAGTTCACTTTGCAAAGTGACTTTTTTTACACATCAAATTATCATTTTCATATAGACCCCTTTCACACTGGGGCAGTTTTCAGGCACTAAAGCGCTTGAAAACTGCATTACCTGCAGCCCCAGTGTGAAAGCCTGAGTGTTTTCACACTGGGGCGGTGTGCTTGCGGGACAGAAAAAAAGTCCTGCAAGCCGCATCTTTAGGGAGGTTTGGGAGCGGTGTATACACCGATTGCAAACCGGCCCTGCCCATTGGAATGCATTGGAAGTGCCGTATCACGGGCGCTTTTTAATCCCTTCTTGGGGGTTAAAAGCGCCCTGCTACCGCCCGAATAGCAGTGCCAAAGCGCCACTATAACAGGGGTAAAGCGCCGCTAAAACTAGCAGCTCTAGGGTTGCACCAGTGTGAAAGTAGAATTGGTCATTAAAAAAAAACAAACAAACATTCAGACGTGTCCTGAAGGTTGACAAAGGGGGAACAGCCCATGCAGGGGCTAAAACAAAGCCTTACAGGTTATGAGCTGGTACATGGGGTGTACATGATTAACAATATAACAGCACTATTAGGCTCCATGCACACTGGACGCTTTTTCAACCTCCCCTGAAGGATTTTTTGGACAGCTAGAAACTAGCATTTGCGTCTAGAGGCTGGCGAGTCACGTTTTTGGGTGTTTTTTAACCTTTCAATGTTTTTTGTGGTCAGAAGAATGACTCTTGAATGCAATTTAAGGGCGTTCAGACAACAGCCCATAAATGCCACTGCTCATAAACGACAATAAACGTCCATGTGTGCATGGACACATAGAATAACAGAGGGGCGTTTATGGGCTGTTAAAAAAAAAACGCCCAAATGCACAAAAACGATCATTTATCAGCTTCAGTGTGCATGGAGCCTTACCATTTAGGTTGAATACAAATTAGCCTGGAGAAGCTGAGGGTAAGACAATTCACTGGTTGATCAGTTTGAGGCAACATAAGAAGTGAGCCCAGAGTGTAATCAGACAACTGTGTTGAGGCTTCGGGGAGCAAGTGAGGGATTATGAGCATGTGCTAGGATGGTACAGCCACGAATCTCAAATTTTGCTATATTTGGAGGAACAACCTCTATGAAGATAAATAGGGCATGGTGGTGGTGATTTCCAGAAACCAGGATTGTATTAAGTGTGGTGGGGCAGCTCACATCCAGTTACATGTGATTAGCTTTCTTGCAGCAAACAAGGTTTCATGTAAGTAAACCCCTCTCAATTATGAAGGTTTCATGTAAGAACACTGTCAGGAATTTGGCTGTCAGGGAAAATGTCTAGCAGGCACTGCTTGGGGTGCAGGGTTAGTGGGGAACTCACGCAGTCACGGAGAAACCCTACCACTTGTGTCCAAAACCCTTGGATTATGGGACAGGCCCACATTAGGTGGAAGAAGGTGCCTGGAGTATTACAGCCGTGGCCATAAGTTTTGAGAATGACATAAATATTAATTTTCGAAGAGTCTGCTGCTTTAGTGTTGTTAGATCTTTTTCTCAGATGTTACTATGGTATACTGAAGTATAATTACAAGCATTTCATAAGTGTCAAAGACTTTTATTGACAATTACATTACGTTTATGCAAAGAGTCAATAGTTGCAGTGTTGACCCTTCTTTTTCAAGACCTCTGCAATTCTCCCTGGCATGCTGTCGTTTAAGGAAGGACTAACTGCACACTGTCATGGAAGAAAGTCAATTATTGTACCATCCAAAATAATCCAGAACAGACCAGACACACGACACTATTGCAGATGCTTAGGAGCCCAAGAGACAACCTCTGGATGTGACGCTGAGCACGTGCACTCAACTTCTTAGTTTGACCATGGGGAGGCCTGTTCTGAGTGGAACCTGTCCTGGTAAACCTTTGTATGGTCTTGGCCACTGTGCTGCTGCTCCGTTTCAGGGTCTTGGCAATCTTCTTATAGCCTAGGCTACCTTTATGTAGAACAACGATTCTATTTTTTGAGATCCTCAGAGTTCTTTGCCATGAGGTACCATGTGGAACTTCCAGTGACCAGTATGACAGAGAGAGTGCCAAATTTAGCACACCTGCTCCCCATTCACACCTGAGACATTGTAACACTAATGAGTCCCATGACACCAGGGAGGGAAAATGGCTAATTGAGTCCAATTTGGACATTTTCACTTAGGGGTGTACTCACTTTTGTTGCCAGCGGTTTAGACATTAATGGCTGTGTTGAGTTATTTTGAGGGGACAGCAAATTTACACTCTTATACAAGCTGTACCCCCACTACTTTACATTGTAGCAAAGTGTAATTTCTTCAGTGTTGCCACATGAAAAGGTATAAGATATTTACAAAAATGTGAGAGGTTTACTCACTTATGTGAGATACTGTATACATGCAAGCCTCCTGCATGTATGCCTTCCTTGCAAATGTCAGCCCCTTCAGCAGCAGCCCCACAAAACTCTGGAATCAGTGGGTGGGTTTCTTTGCTGAAGCTCGGTGGGTGGAGTCATGATGTCACAAGATTCCCCATCCACCTCTACACTCTCCTATTCCTGAGTTTTGAGAAACATAATTTCAAAACTCAGGAAAGGCACCAACAGGACTTCAGCATGCCCAATCAAGCGGAGTTGTGGAGCAGCCAATCCTGGGAGAGCTGGAGAAGAAAGGAGGGGGTGTTGTGAAGCTCTGTATGCTCATGCATGAGATAAGGAAATGAGCTGTCAGTAACAACATGGGGGAAGAAACAGTCACATATTTCTCTGTGTGTTTCTTTTTTTCCTACTGAAAAAATACAAGGGGATTGCTCAGAGCTGGATTAACTCTTCATGGCAAGACTGGGCACAGATGGCATGACATCCTGTACTCTACCAGGCAGAATTGTTAAAAGTTTTTTTTCGGGTTTACATACATTTTAAGGTGAAAAACCTTTTGTTGTGCAGCTGCCCCCAGAGCCCCCCTTTTACCTACCTGAACGCGATCATTCCAGCAGCTCCAGCCGCTGTCTCGGGTCCTCATTGGATAGATTGAGAGCAGCAGGAGCCATTGGCTCTCACTGCCGTCGATCAAATCCAATGACACGGGAGCCGAGGCTGAGTCCTGCTGTCTGTGTCAATAAACACAACTGCCCGCATGAGTTCCCCCATGGATAGCGACTCTCCGTGGGGGCACTCAATGCAGAGAAGGAACCAGGAGTACCAGCGAGGGACCCCAGAAGAGGAGGTTCGGGGCCGCTCTGTGCATGAACCCTTACAGAGAGGAAGCAAGTATAACATGTTTTGTTATTTAAAAAAACAAACCTTTAGTATCCCTTTAAGGTAAAAATTCACTTTGCAATGAGAAAATACTCAACTCCTTTAGTAAATGAATCCCTACATATGTGTGTGTTTTGATGGGAATATGTGCAAAGGCCTTGAATGAGGACCCAAAGCTGTATGGTTTAATTTACACTTGCAGTTGAGCAGCGTTTTTACCACCCTCCAAAAGACGCAAAGGATGCAAGGCAGGTCTGTACACATGCCACGACCATGATGCTTTGCTTCCTAGAGTAGCAAAGACTATTATCCCCCCTATCCAAGTGATTAGTGCTGTGCAGCAACAGTGATCAAAAATACTGTCAGCGATATCTGTGATGTTTTGCGAAAAGCGATCCAGAGTGGATCAGGATTTCACAGACCAATATGCGTGTAAAGGAGCCATTAGTCTATGGAATGTTTGCATTTTTCAGTTGCAAGCTGTGCTTTAATATTTTTGGCAATTGTTTTTCCTATAAATAACTTTTTTCAAATTAGCTTCTATAATTCCTTGGTTTTGTTTTCAGTATTTCCTGTAACAGATGCCTTAGAACAGCTGTCATTAAATGGTGAACCGCAAGACGCTCCTGTCCGGACCCTCAGCCCGCCAGCAACCAATGACGTTGCGTGTGTGCTCCGTCCCCTGCTGATTTTAAAGTCTGCGGCTCTCACTTCCTGCCTGCAAGGTGTGTGATGTCTCGTGTGCCCCATCACCTTCAGCAAGGTTGTCGGCACAGCTCTCGTCCCCTGCAGCTTGCTATCTCGGCCAGCTCCCTTGCCTTTCCTCAAGGTACACAGAGTTTTAATTAATTTACAGTGATTGACAGGGGCACGATGGGCACACACTTTATGTAATGGGGCATTCTCATGGGCACACACTTTATGTAAAGAGGCACGCTGATGGGCACATTTTATGTTAAGGGGCACGTGGATGGGCGCATTTTATGTTAAGGGGCACTCTAATTGGCACATTTTATGGCGTGCCCTTTTACATAGTGTGAATCCATCAGCGTGCCCCTTAAAGTGTGTGCCCACCAGTGTGACCCTTAACATAATAGAGACATGCTGATGGGTACATTTTATGTTAAGGGGTACTCGGATGGCCACATTTTATATTAAGGGGCATGCTGATGAGCACATTTTATGTTAAAGATAGTGCTTTGTATTCCATACAAAAAGACAAGAGCAAATGTAAAGCTATCCTAGTTCCAAAATGTCCACATGTTTAATGTCGTAACTGAAACTTCACAAATATTGTTGAGATTCAGACCTCGGTCGTAAAAAAATTTTAATGACCGGATCTCTTTGAATTTTATTTCAATACCCCTGCCTTAGAAGATCAGCAATACAGGTAATATACTGTAATGGTTTATGGGTTGCTGGGAAAAACAAAGATGCCAATGCAGTTCTGCACATTGTGGGTAATGTAGGATGATTTTACTGATGCAATGAAGAAGAGCAGACTGGTTTCAAATGGTCTGGCGATTATACAGAAAGTTCTATGGCTTTCATGTATGATATATCCAGGAACCAAAGATGCTACGGGACATTTCAGGTGCCACTTAATACACACAACATGTAAATCCAGTTATTTTTATAAGACCTTCATTTTATTACGACAAACTGCATTACAATGTTTATGTTACAAGAGAACTCAGCATGGGTATCAACCTATATTGCAAGGAATTATAAATGATTTCATAGGGACATAGTAAACAATGTCTTTTAGTTTCAGTTTGCGAAATGAACAGGAAGCCACTTGCAGCTGTGCGCAACTGCAAAAGGAGACTGAGGACTCTGCCATCAATCTCTCAAAAAGTAAAACATCAGGGGTTTAGACCCTTGAAATCTCACCAAAGCCCCCTTCACCCAACAGAACTGTGAACACGCATTATGGTGCACAGGTTTATAACCTGCATTTGTGTTTTGCACAAGGGCTGAAAATTTTTTACAATTACATTCATTCAGCTCTAAGTGTGGCAGCATGATTTTATTCCAATGCAGCACTCACACTGTACTGCAGATAAGGTGTTACCATAACATATGGTTGTGTAACCTCAACTTCCAGATTTTTAGCGCAGGTTGCTTATTTACAGTTTTGCATTCCTTCAAATTTCACCATTCCATAAAAAGGCACAATTTAACAAATTTACAAACATAACTTGATACAGTTTTAGCTTTTAGACTCCGTAGGAATTGCTGTGTTCATAAGCGCTAACAATGGTTTTAGAACGTTTTTATGAAAAAACCAACTCATCAATGATAACCAATTGTGGAACTATCACCAGACCTACAAAATCCGTAGCACCATCTTTTTTTATTCTACTGGTTTTGTGCATTCAGAAAATATATGGTTTGGAGGATAGTTTACAAACATTGAATGCTGTAAGTTAAAAAATCCCATTCCCCGTGAGGTATGAACGTAGAGTGGGATATCAATGCTTTTATCAATAGGGCATAAATGTTTGCCAACGTCACGATAGAATGGCATTTGGCATCCAGATTCTGGCAAAGGTTGATAATTTGGGGCATAATCATAGCTATCTTTAATAATCTTATGTAAAGTTTTTTTATGCACTTGAAATGGAGTTGAATATGTGATATTAGGTCCTTTTTTGTAATGGCATAAAAGATGAGTTACCAATCCTGTTCCAGGTTTTCGATATAAAAAAAATATAAAATATAACATTATTTTTAATATTGATACCCATTGTATAAGTTTGGCATTTAAATGGAGACATGGGCTGCTCATCCTCCTTTGCTCTATTATTGAGCCTGTGAGTACGGGGATGATGGCCGCGGGAGTTGTTTGTTTTCCAGTGGGGCAGGAAATGTATGCACTCACGTTCCATTGCATTGTTCTGTGCTAGTTTGTCTCCTCCGGAGAAGCCCAATGACTATAGCGTTATTTTGACACAATATGCAGTGCCTTGCGAAAGTATTCGGCCCCCTTTGAACTTTGCGACCTTTTGCCACATTTCAGGCTTCAAAAATAAAGATATAAAACTGCAATTTTTTGTGAAGAATCAACAAGTGGGACACAATCATGAAGTGGAACGAAATTTATTGGATATTTCAAACTTTTTTAACAAATAAAAAACTGAAAAATTATTCAGCCCCTTTACTTTCAGTGCAGCAAACTCTCTCCAGAAGTTCAGTGAGGATCTCTGAATGATCCAATGTTGACCTCAATGACTAATGATGATAAATAGAATCCACCTGTGTGTAATCAAGTCTCTGTATAAATGCACCTGCACTGTGATAGTCTCAGAGGTCCGTTTAAAGCGCAGAGAGCATCATGAAGAACAAGGAACACACCAGGCAGGTCCGAGATACTGTTGTGGAGAAGTTTAAAGCCGGATTTGGATACAAAAAGATTTCCCAAGCTTTAAACATCCCAAGGAGCTCTGTGCAAGCGATAATATTGAAATGGAAGGAGTATCAGACCACTGCAAATCTACCAAGACCTGGCCGCCCCTCTAAACTTTCAGCTCATACAAGGAGAAGACTGATCAGAGATGCAGCCAAGAGGCCCATGATCACTCTGGATGAACTGCAGAGATCTACAGCTGAGGTGGGAGACTCTGTCCATAGGACAACAATTAGTCGTATACTGCACAAATCTGGCCTTTATGGAAGAGTGGCAAGAAGAAAGCCATTTCTTAAAGATATCCATAAAAAGTGTTGTTTAAAGTTTGCCACAAGCCACCTGGGAGACACACCAAACATGTGGAAGGTGGTGCTCTGGTCAGATGAAACCAAAATCAAACTTTCTGGCAACAATGCAAAACGTTATTTTTGGCGTAAAAGAAACACAGCTCATCACCCTGCACACACCATCCCCACTGTCAAACATGGTGGTGGCAGCATCATGGTTTGGGCCTGCTCTTCTTCAGCAGGGACAGGGAAGATGGTTAAAATTGATGGGAAGATGGATGGAGCCAAATACAGGAGCATTCTGGAAGGAAACCTGATGGAGTCTGCAAAAGACCTGAGACTGGGACGGAGATTTGTCTTCCAACAGGACAATGATCCAAAACATAAAGCAAAATCTACAATGGAATGGTTCACAAATAAACATATCCAGGTGTTAGAATGGCCAAGTCAAAGTCCAGACCTGAATCCAATCGAGAATCTGTGGAAAGAACTGAAAATTGCTGTTCACAAACGCTCTCCATCCAACCTCACTGAGCTCGAGCTATTTTGCAAGGAGGAATGGGCAAAAATTTCAGTCTCTCGAAGTGCAAAACTGATAGAGACATACCCCAAGCGACTTACAGCTGTAATCGCAGCAAAAGGTGGTGCTACAAAGTATTAACTTAAGGGGGCTGAATAATTTTGCACGCCCAATTTTTCAGTTTTTTATTTGTTAAAAAAGTTTGAAATATCCAATAAATTTCGTTCCACTTCATGATTGTGTCCCACTTGTTGTTGATTCTTCACAAAAAATTACAGTTTTATATCTTTAAGTTTGAAGCCTGAAATGTGGCAAAAGGTCGCAAAGTTCATAGGGGGCCGAATACTTTCGCAAGGCACTGTATACGTCGGCCCGTTTATCAAAACAAGGCTCGATGTGCACGTGATACAGCGCATGTGCAGGCCCGTTCGTCAGAACGAGGCTCGACACGCACACATCTGCGCCATCTTTCTTTCCAGGAAGTGTTCACTGTAATGCAAAAGATCCTGTTACAGGTTGGTACGTCATTCAATTAACTTTTAATACACACACAAATGCAATGACATGAACAGGCTGACACCCCAGATGATGTCTTATTAGACGAAACCAGTCGGGTCGTGCTGTTTTGCTGCCATTTGCGTTGTGCTGACAGAGATTTTGTATCTAAGCACTTTTTATCCTATGGACATGTGAGTGTTCCTGATTCTGTTAAATAAATTCTATATATTGCGGATTTACACAGTGTGGAGTCTGTCTGCCTTTTCCTGATATATCAGCTCCTACTGAGACACGTAGTCTGTCACTACTTTTGGATTATGTCATCACAAGAAAGGTCTGCATCATTGATACAGGGATCACTCCCCATTTGATGTTGAGAGAAGAGAGACGTGGAAGTTCCATTGCTGATGTGTTACACCCCCTCCCTGGTTGACTTAGTAGGCGTGTGCCTTTCTGAGTGCACTAGTTCCAGTAAGCTCCCTATAAAATTGATGGTGGCTCTCTTGAGCACGAGTGTCTTACTGTGGAAATTGGGACTCTTGACCATACATATGAACACTATCTCAATATTTTTTTTGCCTTTTAACATAGCATCCATTTGGCTAACACTATTTACATACATCTATGAACTTTTGCAGTTTATATTTTTTTCCTCCTTCACTTTGGAATATCCTGTAACCATCATCAGATGTATTGCTATTTGTTTGCATAAGGTTCAATGAATATATAGTCATTTATATTTGCACATATTCAAGGATTATCAATATATTTTAGTGCTGCACTTTTTTTACCATTTTAAAAAAAAAATATTAATAAGTGAAATTTTGCAAAAAATGGTCTGGCCACCTAGCTAAAAGTGGTGCACAGGGCCGTGCAGCGGAAGAGATAAACCACGCCCTAGAATTCATTGTACACCAATAACAAACCCTCCTCCTCAGTAGAATATCATACGTAAGTGATTAGTTTGTGCAACAATACATACATTCTTTAAGCTGCCAAAAGAAATTGATTTATTACAGATCAATGGCATTATAACAGTACAAAATTAGTAAATGCAAAACTTCGACTCACAATCCACTATAAAATTTTGAAGTGAAGATGCACGACATAAAAATTTCAATTTGCTAAAAAACTAAAATGGGAATAGTCCAAGAATATATTACCAAGTCAATAAAAATAAAATATATTGAAGTGCTTTGCAATGTCTGAAAAAATTACAATTATATGAAATCCAAATTTCCAGAAACAAAGTACATTAAGGCTCGATTCACACCTATGCGTTTTTTTTGGTGCTTTTTGAAGAAACGCACTACAGTTCATTTGACATGGTTTTCTATGGGACACGGTCACATCTATGCTTTTTTCAGCCACTGCGTTTTTGGGGAGGGTCAGGAAATTTTTTAAACCGCAAAATGGTACTTTTTTTTGCTTTTTTGGTTCAATAGACTTCAATAAAGAAGCTGCAGAAAAGCATGCAGTGGACTTTTTTCAGTGATTTGAAATTTTTAATCTGCCCAAAGACAAATTGGCCCCCAAAAGACAAAAAAAGGCTAAAAAACAAAAAAACGCAAATCGCTGGAAAAATCGTGTGTGCAAAAAGCACTGCACTGTAGAAACAACCAAAAGCAAACTGCATAGGTGTGAACCAAGTGGTTGTAAAGTCAGAAGGTTTTTTATCTTAATGCATTAAGATAAAAAGCCTTCTGTGTGTAGCAGCCCCCCTCATACTTACCTGAGCCCCATCTCTCTCCAGTGATGTCCACGAGTGTCTCAGCCATCTGGAACTCTCCTCCTGACTGGCTAAGACACAGCAGCGGTGCTATTGGCTCCAGCTGCTGTCAATGTCAGTTAGCCAATCAGGAGACAGAGGGGGCGAGGTGGGGCCACGGCTCTGTGTCTGAACGGACACAAGGAGCTGTGACCAGATAGAACACCTTTGGAATGAATTAGTGCGGAGACTGTGAGCCAGGCCTTCTCAACCAACATCTGTGCCTGACCCCACAAATGTGCTTCTGGAAGAATGGTCAAACATTCCCATAGACACTCCTAAAGCTTGTAGACAGCCTTCCCAGAAGAGTTGAAGTGGTTATAGCTGCAAAGGGTGGGCCAACTCAATATTGAACCCTACGGACTAAGACTGGGATGCCATTAAAATTCATGTGCATGTAAAGGCAGGCATCCCAATAAATTTGGTAATATAGTGTAGGTAAGTATATGCATCTTTTTTACCCAGATTAGTCACCATATGTGTTAGGAGGGCGAAGGGACATTTCAAGACTAGTGAGGTCTGGAATTCTACTTTAAACCACCACATTTTCTTCAGGCTATTTAATCCATCAAAGCTGAAAAACTTTTTGTTGTATTGCAAATTTAGAGCCTAACAGACCACCGTGTGGATATGTCTGTCTTAACTCCGAGTCCAAAGCATAATAGCAGGCCTTGTTCAGGTCTATTCAAGCTAAATTACATTTTAAATTGTGACCAATACTTCAAAAGCAGATTTTTCTGGGCGAGTCACAGCGGCAATATTCTGTAGTTTCCTATCACAGCGTGAACGCCATGGGTAAGACCTGTTGCCTTTGACCAGTTCCAGCACATCCTGCATGATGTCTTTAATAAATTCCTGATTAGTTGGCTCAAGTTCATTTTCAACCACCCATTCTTTTTTCGCTTTACTGTTGGAGTCTCTATGATGTGTTGACCCAAGTTCTCCACCGTGGCTTGTGACTCTGCGCACTACAGGCTGCATTCGCCCAATGTTTTTGTTGTGGTCTAAGGCAGATAGTTGTATTCTTGCTATCAGGCTGTCAATGGAATAGTGATTTTGCCTGGATTGGTATTTTGAAGCCGTGTTGTAAAACCCCTCCAGTTCTTCTGAATTGGAAAAATGGGACAAATGCTCAATATGCTTTAAAAAGCGGGGATTTAATACTATTCCCTTTAAGGTATTGTGGGCAGTTGAACCAGGAGTAAGCCATTCTCGAGCTTTTTCTTCCTCCCTGTTTAGTGGAGCATGTTGGCACTCCTTGTATAGTTTGCCTGCTTGCCATCTGTGCTTGTTGGCGGCATGATAAACAATGGAAATCCATTGTTCCCGCAGCAGCAAGGGATTCTGATTACACGTCTGTGCACACCACAATAGGTGTTTCTTTGCAGGTACCACCCAGTGTGCTAGATCTGCCACATTTGATCTCTTACTCGCAGTGGCAATTTTCCTGCCAATTGACTTTGCCACGTGCCCCACATCAAACTGATGTGTTATGTCCTTGTAAAGGTTGCACATCAATTTCCGAATGGAAAGATGGAGATCTGTGCAAACTAATTTGATGTTTATGTTGCTTGCACGCAGTCTTTGTAAGCAAACATGGAATGCTTTTTTTTCTAGTAAGTCTGCATTTGTACCAGGCTGATGTTGCTCTATTTGAAAATCTACAATTTTTTTGGATTTGCTGTCCAGGAAGCTGTAGATGCAATATTTGGCACTATGCCTTGGAGAATGAAAAAGTCTGTCACCGGATAGAGCCACTGGGTTATTTTGCATTCCTTCTAGAGTCTCCAGGTGGTTTTTCTCCCAGTGATAATTTATCGTTGGAAATAGATATTTGTCCTGGTTGGTAAAGTGAGTTGACTTACTGATGCCAAAGATCCCCATAAAATTGAGCAAACGTTCCACCCTCAGGAAATTGGAACCACTACATAGAATACCAGCAGAAAGCAAAAGATTGCCCATGGGTGTCCTATCAATAAGTGGCTGACTCCTCCACAAGTGGAACTTGTGTTTTTTAGAACAGTAAGCAGTGACACTTATTGCGGTGCCAATTCTATATTTCTGAAGTTTTACAATAGATCCCATACAGTTAGCTCTGGCCTTGCACTTGCAGGAAAGGAGAATCTCATCCAAACATGATTCAAAGACAATAAATTTATTTTCTTTAATGTGGTCTCGGTCATTGGGCGCATCATTAAGTAGGATGTAAGAGCTGTCAGGGTCATTTGGATCGATAAAGATATCCTCAGTTCCTAACTTTCTAAAATCATCCTCCTTTTCTTTAGTGGGCCTGTAACTTTCACCTATGTCCCTTCTTTGTGTTGGAGGACTTAGTTCTGAATCTGAAAGGGGAACGCCTTGTAGTTCGGAATCAGAATCACAAGAGTCATCAGTTGCAGATGAACAGAGAGGAGATTCAATGTTTACTTCTATCAGGTACTCGGGATCCAGTTCCAGGCTTGCTGGATCAGTGAGACTGCTCTCAGGTACATGACCAGTCTGCTTTGATGGGACATATGAGCGACGAGTAGAGGACTCCACTGATGCATTCCCCAAATTGCACTGGATACCAATAGACCGATGAGGTGGTCTGCGGAAAACCTGTGATTTTTTGTTTTTTGTTCCAAAACTTTTTCTAAACTGAGTGGATTTGTGAAGTTGCCCTGGGAAATATTCTGTACATGTGCCCACACTTTTTGCATGCCTTTTTTTTGTTTTTTTTTTGCTTCTCGAAGAATCCCCATAAAATGCTAGCTGTGTTTCTTCTGTGCATGCAAGAGAGGGGACAACCTCCTCATACGTTTGTAAACAAACGCTATCAATGGAAGAGAAGTCTGTTATTGTCTCAGATATAATTAACACAGGAGACGAACTCTCTTGCTCAGCACCAGACGAGATGGAAGCAATTTCTGTGTCTTCAAATTCCAAAGGCTGCCCAATGGTTTCACCAGAGATTGCAGTGTTCTCACCCCCCTCTAACTTAGGCCTTTTGGCATAAGCATGGTCTGGTTCACAGTCATCCTGAAGAAACAATGTTGGTATGGATCCTTTTTTCAGAGTCCACCCAAATGGACGTCTTTCATAACAATCCTTTGCAAAGTGCTTGCTGCAGATTCGAAACGAGCCCTGCTTTCTTTCTTTTACTTTTCCAATGACCTGTTCTATTTCATCTGGAGGAATGCCAAGCTGTTGCAGCCATTTTTTTGTTAAGGATGGATCTTTTGGAAAAACATGGAGGCTGTAATCTTCATCCTTTCTTCCCCACCTTGACAGGCATCCTCTCACATAACAACCAGGCATCTATTTGGAGAGAAAGAAAATTGCCAAAAAGTACCAAAAATGTACATGTTTCATTGAAGGAACACACAAAAAAAAAGGGATTTTATTAAAACTTACCGTAAAATCCTTTTCTCCGAGTTCACTGACAGACGCAGCTCTTCATGACATGTGGGGTTTATGCTTGTCCAACTAGGAGTTAACTAGGCAGGGAAAAGAACAAGCTGGCCCCTCCCACAGGGCCGTCCTCTCTTCCCACATAAACCCCCCACTCTGCATAGCTCATCAGTTCGTAACAAGCCGAACCAACAAGAGCACAGAGGGGCGGGTGCTGCGTCTGTCAGTGAACTCAGAGAAAAGGATTTTACGGTAAGTTTTAATAAAATCCCTTTTTCTCCTACGTTCACTGACAGACGCAGCTCTTCATGACATGTGGGGATTTCCCAAAGCTGTGTCAAAAGAGGGGTGGGTAAACAATAACAACTGTACCCAACAGAACCTCTAAGGAGGCGCCAGACGCGCCTACACTGCAGCCTGTAAAACTTTACGGCCAAAATCAGCATCTGAGGATGCTGACACATCATCTTATAAAACTTTGAAAAAGTGTGTACCGAGGCCCATGCGGCCGCCTTGCACACCTGTGACACTGAGGCCTAGTGTCGGGAAACCCAGGAAGTGCTAACAGCCCTGGTAGAATGAGCTGTGACCGGAAAAGGGGAAACCTTGCCCCGAACAGAATACGCATGGGTCACGGTCTGTCTGGTCCAACGAGGCCGCCAAACCTTTGCGCGGACCTTCCGTCAGTACAAACAAGAGTCAGACTTCCGAAAGGAAGCTGTCGCATTCAGATACACTCGTAAGGCCCTTACGACGACCAAGGAATTTTTGTAACTCAAATTCCTTAGGATGCGAGGGCCGTGACACAATGAAGGAAGAACAATATCTTCATTAATGTGAAAAGAAGAAACCACCTACGGAAGAAAAGAAGGAGGTGGACGCAAAACCGCCTTGTCCTCGTGAAGGACCAGATAGAGAGACTTGCACGACAGTGCAGCCAGCTCAGACACCCGCAAGTGGATGTAATGGCCACCAAGAAGGCCACCTTCTGCGTCAGCAGTCGTAAGGGAATATCCCTGATCTTCCCATATGGCGGTTTCTGAGCACAGAAAGCACCAAATTCAAGTCCCATGGAGCCATCGTGGGACTGCATCCGAGGCGCCCCATGGTGCACACCTTGTACAAAAGGTACGAATCAGCCAATGCGATGCCAGGGGTCTTTGAAAAAGAAGCGCCAGAGCCGATATCTGGCCCTTGATAGTACTCAGGGCCAGCTTCTTGTACAGGCGCTGCTGTAAAAAAGGCCAGGACCCTGAACACCACATATGAGCGAGGGTTATAACCCTCTGCCTCACACCAGGCTATGTAAGCCTTCCAGGTGTGGTGATAAATTTTGCGAGAAGTACACTTGCATGCTTTTAGCATGGTAGGACTCATGGAGTCAGCGAAACCCCTGTCCCTCAGCACCTGGGCCTCAAGAGCCAGGCCATCAAAGCCAGCGAGGTAAAGCAGGGTGCAAGATGGGCCCCTGTGACAGCAGGTCGTCTCGCAGCGGGAGCCGTCAGGGAACGTCCGCCACCATTTGTACCACGTCGGCCTACCGACGCCGAGGCCATCCGGAGCCGCCAGGATCATTGGAATTCCCTCCGCTTCCACCCTGCGTAGCAACCGTGGGAGAAGCCTGGGGGGGGGGGGGGGGGGAAGTATACAGCAGGCGATACTGGCCCAAGGGGCCCCGAGAGCGTCCGTGGCTACTACCAACGGATCTCTTGTCCTGGACACAACATTCCTTACTTTGTGATTGACCCGAGATGCCATAAGATCCACATCCGGCGTCCCCCACTTGTGGCAAATCTGGCTAAACACCTCTTGATGGAGAGACCACTCTCCCTGATCCAGCGTCTGGCGACTGAGAAAAAGTCCGCCTGCCTGTTTTCCACACCTAGAAAGTCAATGGCGGAACCGCCAGAGCGTGAAGTTCTGCCCAACGTAGAATCAGAGCTGCTTCTGCAAATGCTACTGGACTCCTTGTTCCACCCTGATGGTTCTCATATGCCACTGCAGATGAACGTGCCTACCGCAAAATGGCCGCTCTGCGCACTAAAGGCTCCTTTAGGAACAGATGTCCATGACCACGGCAAAATGGCGGCGATCCACCGCAAAATGGCAGCGGATCGCCGCATGGCGCTCAAAATCGCAAAAAAGGGCGGAATAACGACCGGGTGCGGCACGGTGGAATGGGGGAGGGGGGGGGAGGAAGGACCCCAGGAGTACCGGGAACCCCATGGTAGTGGATACCACCCCAAAAGCATTCGGACACCCATCGGCCCCCCCTCCACACCTGAAGCAGGGGGGCACTCACTCACCATTCCCGTCAGGAGTAGCGGGTAGCCACCCGTTCGCAGACCTGACGCCCCTATCTGACAGGGGCGGGATGCTGCCGGCCAAAGTCGCCCGAACTGGACCGCAGTCCGGGACCAGGGTCGCCCGCACGGAATGGGCACGGTGCGGCGGGACCCCATGCCCGGGGACTGGCTCGCATCTGTCGGCCAGGCCGGATAAAGTACAGAATCCTGTAAGGACCCTCTATGCCCCGGCCAGCTTCTTGATAGCAGACTTCATGCTTGATAGAAGTAAGTGATTAAAAAAGAAAATAAAAGAAATAAAAAGAAACGGTCTCAATCCGGACCGCAAATCCCCTAAGGGAGCCAGGTCAACTCCTTGAAAACTAGGCATTAAAACTGATGAGCTATGCAGGGTGGGGGTTTATGTGGGAAGAGAGGACAGCCCCGTGGGAGGGGCCAGCTTGTTCTTTTCCCTGCCTAGTTAACTCCTAGTTCTAAAAGCATAAACCCCACATGTCATGAAGAGCTGCGTCTGTCAGTGAACGTAGGAGAAACCAAGATACAAACTGATTGATTGACTAATGATGTAGAATATGAGACAAAACAGAAAAAAGGGGGTA
>BLSH010322103.1:7739-22322 GCA_018402905.1 Glandirana rugosa | reverse complement strand
ATTATATGGAGAAGGGAGGGGACTTCGACAACGGAGACCAAGACGCGTCCTATCGACGCCACCCATAAGGCTGCTAGGACCAGCGAGGGCTAACCGGACCAAGCCTACCACCGCCTGCGGGGAACCGCCGAAGGCGAAGCGCTTCTGGACGACAGGGTTCCAGGGTAGAACGTGGGACGAAATGGGAGCGACCGAAACTGCCGAACCGATAACTCCGGGTCCATAACTCCCTAGCCCCTCAGCGACTGAGACATTAGGGATGATACGAATACCGTGCATTCACGTGAAGCGCGTTTTAAATAGTGTCCTGGACCTTTCGGATATAACGTACCACGCTTCGCCCCCCAACCTTGGGAGCGAGAATAAACCACAGGCAAGCCGTCAAAGCCAGCGAGGGTAAAGCAGGGTGCAAGATGGGACCTTGGGACAGCAGGTCTTCGCGAAGCGGAAGCCGCCAAGGGGCGTCCGCCACCATCCGAACCAGGCCAATCGGGAGCGACCAGGATCGTCGGAATACCCACCGCAGCTATCCTGCGCAGAACCAGAGGCAACAGCTTCAGGGGAGGGAAGAGGTATATTAACCGATACCGACCCCAAGGAGCCACCAGCGCGTCCGGTGTGCCCCACTTGCAGCAAATCTGGCGAAACACCTCCGGATGCAGGGACCATTCCCCCTGGTCCAGTGTCTGGCGACTGAGAAAGTCCGCCTGCCAGTTCTCCACTCCCGGAATGTAAATTGCGGAGAGCGCCGGGACATGTTGCTGCGCCCAGCGGAGAATCAGAGCAGCCTCTGCAGCTGCCGCAGAACTCCTTGTCCCTCCTTGATGGTTCACATACGCCACAGCTGTGGCATTGTCCGACTGAACCCGGACAGGGAGGCCATGCAGCCTTGTCGACCAACGAGACAAGCAAAGCCTGATCGCTCTCAGTTCCAACACATTTATCGGAAGTCAAGCTTCCTGAGCTGACCAACGGCCCTGAGCAGACAACTGACCCAACACCCCTCCCCATCCCATCAGGCTGGCATCCGTCGTTACAACCGACCAGTTGAGGGGAAGAAAAGACTTTCCCAGAGTCAGTGCTGGAGCCTGGAGCCACCAAGTCAGAGATCCCCTGGTCTGGTGGTCCAAACGGATCAGTCTGTCCAGAGAAAGGGGAGATTTGTCCCACCTTGACAGAATCGCCTTCTGCAGGAGCCGAGTGTGACTCTGGGCGTAAGGTATCGCCTCGAAGGACGAAACCATGAGTCCCAACACCTGCATGCAGAACCTTAGGGAGGACCCCCGGCGCGACAGTAGGGTCCGAACCTCCGCTTGCAGCCCCAATAGCTTGTTGGGAGGCAAGAACACCTTCGCCTGCACCGTGTCTAGAATCAGACCGAGGTATTCCAGGCGACATGAGGGGACCATCTCTGTCTTAGCAGTGCTAGGACCGGTGCCAAGACCTTGGTGAACACCCTGGGAGCCGAGGCCAGACCGAACGGTAGGGCCACAAACTGGTAGTGCAGGTCTCCCACTGTGAAACGCAGAAAAACGCTGGTGTCTTTGGCAGATGGGAACGTGCAGATAGGCGTCCCTGATGTCCAGGAATGCCAAGAATTCCCCTTGATGCAGGGCGGCAACGACCGAGCGAATGGACTCCATCTTGAACTTCTGTGCTTTGACAAAGCAGTTCAGAGCTTTGAGATCCAGAATCGGCCTGACCCCGCCCTTTTTGGGCACCACAAAGAGGTTTGAGTAAAAACCGCAGAACCTCTCCTCCAGTGGAACTGGCACCACGACGCCCATGTCCGTGAGGGACTGGGCCGCGCTTAACAGTTCCTCCAGACTCCCCTGCGGAAGTCTTAGGTTTGAGGGAAAGAACCTGTCTGGGGCAGAGCTTTGAACTCTATCTGGTAACCGGTGGACACCACATCCAGGACCCACCGATCGGAGATGTGAGCTGTCCAGCAGTCCGCAAACTCCAATAACCGGCCACCCACCCGAGATATGGGTGGGGGCAACCCGTCACGCTGAGGAGGGCTTATCCTCCGCTTTACCAGGCTTTCGTTGCCAGGTTCTCTTACCAGACCCAGCCAGGGCCTTACCGGACCTGGAACCCGCCCCGGCTGTACCTGAGGCACGAAAAAAACGTTTTCTGCCCAGAAAAAGAGGGGCCCTGTCGTCGGCGAAAGTCCCGCCATTTTGGTCAGCCACAACACCCGTCCGATGATTATGGCAAAAGCTGAAATTTTGGACAGCATGGGCATGATGTCCAGCAGGGAGTGGCACAGATAATGGAGGCCTTCCACCACGTGTTGCACCTTATGCAACTCATTCCTTGCACAAGAGGCACTCAAAAAGGGACTGCGCTGACATTGCTGAGGCCAGAGCTGGCCGCATAGCAAAACCTGCTACCTGAAAAATAGCCTTAGACACCATTTCCATGCGACGATCCGCAGCGTCCTTAAAAGAGGGCGAACCCTCCACAGGAAGGGTGGTAGCCTTATTTAAACGGGCCACCGGTGGGTCCACCGAAGGGGAAGCCCACCGCTTAAGGAAAGCATCCTCAAAGGGATAGCGCACTGCAAAACTCTTAGGCAAAGTGAAGGAATTTTTCGGGGGAACCCCATTCCTTAAAAACAGTCCGTTCAAAAAATTGATCATAGGGAAAAGCCCTAGGGGACTTAGGAGGCTTCATAGACCCACAGACATAAGTGGAAGTCTGCGCCTCCTCAGACTGAGCAAGGCACAGAGCCTGGCGAATGTCAGCAATTAGCGCCACTACAATTGCCTTGTCGCGCGCCACTGAGGCCCCCTGGTCCTCTTCAGTATCCGAGAGGACCAATTCGCCATCAGAGAGTTCCACGGGGTCCCCTGAATCCTCGCCTGAGGAGACATGTGGGGCCAAGCGCTTAGCGGGGGGCACAGGGCCCAGATCAGTAACCTTTGGAATAAATTCCACAAAAAGAGCCCGCAAGAGGTCCAAAGTGACCGCAGGGGCTTGTGTGGAGCGTTGCTCAGCCGGCTCCAAATCAGAGGGCGCTCCATAGCCGCCGCATCGCTGTCCCCAGACATAGGCCTGAATGGGACGCCCCCCCCCCACGTATCACCACCGCCACCCAAGACCACCCAGGGAGCCTGGGAGGACAAGCCCACCTAAATCCACACCCCAAGGAGCCAGCCAAACCTGCTGCCTCTAGCCCTGTAGCCTGTCAGCGCTGTGAGAGAAAAAAAGGCGCGCCTGAGGACTGTACCACACCTGCAGCTGCCTCTTCTCTGAGGAGAAATCGTGCAGTTACACAGAGTGTAATACCAAAACCCGCCACCGGGGAGAAAATGGCGTTCGCACAGCATGAGCCAACTGTCACAAAATGGCGGTGGCTAAAAATGCACGCGAACGAACGTTCCCCAGTGGGAACACCGGTACAGGCCCCAGGGCCCTCAATAACACAAACGCAACGCCGCGCGAACGCGGCAGACCGTGGGGGGGGGCCGTGGGGTGGGGGGGAGGGGGGGGAAACGCAATAAGTAGGTGCCCCCTGACAGGGAAAAAAGCTACCGCTAGAATAAAAAACTGCCCCCGATGTGGCCCCCCCCACGCCCTAAGGGCGGAGGAGGGGTCCACTCACCAGTCCGACGGGCGTTGCGGGTAGCCACCCGAAGCAGACTTTCCCCCCTTGTCCCGGGAAGGATTGCTGCTGGCCAAGGCCACTGGAAAGGCAAAAGCCAGACACTGGGCACAAGTGGCAACAGCCACAGGCCGCCCGCACGGAACGGGCCCTGAGCGACGTTGCCCTGTCATTTTAGGGTAGGTCGTCAGGAGGTGGCCGGGCAGGGCAAAGCTTTGGATTCGTGATATCCGCTCTATGCCAAGGCCGGCTACTTGATAGAAGTCTTCATCTTTTTCATAGAGAAAAATGACATGCATAAAAACGCAGGTCCCATAAGGGAACCCAGTCAACTCCTTTGCACTAGGCAAACAAAACTGAATGCTATTGGCCAGCAGGGGGTTTTATAGGCTCAGGTGAGGACGGCCCCCATGGGAGGGGACAGCCTATCCCTGATGCTTTTGCATCTGTTTTGCCTAGTCACTCCTGATAGGACGACATAAAACCCACGTGTCATTTAAGAAGAGCTGCGTCTGTCAGTGAACGTAAGAGAAATATATATTTTTTAAAACCGTCATGTTTGGTTTCAGCCAAGTGCATCTTGAATTTTCAGTTACCAAAATTTCCATTCGGTGCACCTCTAGTTCAGGAGATTGTTACAAGAAGCCAGAAAACACAGTAAGAAATGATTTCATAAAAAGTAGATTAGGGGTCCATTAAGTAGTGGATGTGTTTTGGAGAATAGGAATATCAGTGTCGCTTTAAGCCGTCTTCCACATGGAGTGAAGTCTGCTCAGATCAGTGAGGGATCTGTGAGCAGATCCCCGCTGATCAGAGCCAAATGGGATGGATGTCTCATCTGTGCCCATTCAGTTTAAGCAGAGCGGACATGGACTTACCCCCGCTGAGCTCTATGTGGGGCTCGGTGTAAATGGAATTCATTGTCCATTTAAATCTGGCTACCTCTGATGTGGGCTGTCAAAGTGGAAATGGATGCAGTTCTTTTCCACTTTTTTACCGGAGGTAGGCGGATGTGAACTGACACACGATCGGTACGCATACTTTTTTGGGAAATAATACACTTTGATGAATTTTAATGCAAAAAAAAAAAAAAAAATGTAACCCAATTTTTTTGGTAAACTATATAAAAGATGATGGCTTGCCTAGTAAATACATACCAAACATGTTACGCTTTAAAAACGGCAAACGCTTGTGGAATGGCAACAAACTATGATACTTAAAATTCTACATAAGCGATGCTCAGGTTACCAGTTTAGAGTTACAGAAGAGGTCTAGTGCTAGAATTTTATTAAAAATGTTTTAATTTTTATACCGTCCGTGTATTTATTTTTATCACTTTTATTACAATCACAAGAAATGTAAAGAGCCCTTGTGATAGAAATAAAGTATGGCAGATCCTCTTAATTGGACCATCTGGGGTCTAATAAGACCGCAGATCTCTCCTCTACGCTTGAACGCATGAGATTAAAAAAACAAAAACACAATGATCTAAAGCTTTTCCGAAAAAAATAGCCTAACCGAAAGTGACGAAAATGCTCATCGCTTCCAGGGGTCTCCAAACTTTCTAAACAAAGGATCAATATTGCTTCACTGCCAGGTTCCCTTACTTGCAATGGTGAGGGCAGCACCTGACAGCTACTGGAAACATCAGCTGCGGTGCCGACAATTGCTGGACTCCAGGACAGGGAAGTGTCCCATTATTAAAAGTCAGAAGCTACAGTATGTGTAGCTGCTGACTTAATTTGTGCAGGGGTGAGCGGACCTCCGGTTTAAATTGACTTGATTTAACTCAAATCCACCCTGGCTGACAGCTTAAAATTTTACTGTTGCTCTGGGCTTCGGCAAAATAGCAGCCTCCAGCAAGAACAAACAAGAACAATGCTGGAGGCAATTTATAGCACATACTAATTTTGGTGGTATAATTCTTAATGTGGAATGTACCCTCCTTGCTAAATAATATTTTTTATCAAATTGTTATTGGTAAAGTTCTGCTTTAAAGCAGAACTAAACCGATTGAGCTAAAGCAGGCCTCGACAAACCCCGGGCGCCAGGTCGCCATGGCGACCAGAAATCGCGTCCTGGCGAGTGACTGCCGTTCCTTCTCTCCCCATGTTAAAACAGCGTGTCAGATTCAGCGAAAGCCGAGAGTTCTCTGCTTAATCTAACAGCTGTTAAACTTGGCCGGCTGCCCGGGATATTTGTTACTTTTCTTCATTCTAAGGGCCGGTTCACACTGGAGCGGCGCGACTCCGCGGCCCGTTCACATCTAGGCGAATTGTCAGGCGAATTGTCAGGCGACTTGAGTCGCCTGACAATTCGCCTCAATGCTGTGCAAATGGGACCGTTCTAATAGGAGCGAATCGCTTCGCTCCGCCTTAGAAAAATGGTCCCTGCACTATTTTTAGGGCGATCTCAGGCGGCTTACATTGACTTCTATGATAGAAGTCTCCTCGCAAGCCGCCTGAGATCGCCGCATCGTGCCGCTCCAGTGTGAACCGGCCCTAAGACTAAGTAGAAACAAACAATGTATCTTCTTCTTTCAAAGCAATTATCTCTCCGGGCTATCAGTAAAGTTTAACCATTTCTAGACTAAACCCTCTCTCACATTAGTGGCTTACAATTAAATATCCAGTGTTTTCTGCTAGAAAATGACTTGGAACCCCCAAACATTATATATTATTTTTTAGCAGAGACCCTAGAGAATAAAATGGTGGTTGCTGCAATATTTTGTCACATGGTTATTGCGCAGCGGTCTTTCAAGCACAATTTTTTGGAAAAAAATACACTTTTAACCACTTCAGCCCCGGAAGGTTTTGCAGCTTTAGGACCAGAGCACTTTTTGCGATTCGGCACTGCGTCACTTTAACTGACAATTGCGCGGTCGTGCGACGTTGTACCCAAACAAAATTTGCGTCCTTTTTTTCCCACAAATAGAGCTTTCTTTTGGTGGTATTTGATCGCCTCTGCGTCATTTCTGATCGCCGCTATAAACAAAAGAAGAACGACCATTTTGCAAAAAAAACCAAATTTCTTACTTTTTGCCAAAATTCAAATCCAAAAAAAAATATAAAAAAACATTTTTTTTCACCGTTTTTGGCCGATTTATATAATTCCTCATATTTGCGATAAAAAAATTGCAATCGGCGTTTATTGATTGGTTTGCGCAAAAGTGGCCGCGTTTCTGGGGTTTTTATTTTTTTTATTTTTTACTAGTAATGGCGGCGATCTGCGATTTTTAGCGGTACTGCGATATCGGGGCGGACATGTCGGAACATTTTGACACTTTTTTGGGACCAATGACATTTATTCAGCGATCAGAAATTTAAATGTCCACTGATTACTGTATAAATGTCATTGGCAGTGAAGGGGTTAACCTGCAGGGGGAGAGCTAGGGGTTAATAGTGTTCCCTGGGTGTGTTCTTACTGTGGGGGGGTTGGGCTAACATGGGCATGAGAGATCTAACTGATCCCAGTGACAGGGATCAGTAGATCTCTCATGCCCCACTGACAGGGCGGGGAACTGCCGTGTTTACATCGGCGGTTCCCCGTTCTTTCTCTTTTGCCACTCATCGCGGCTTGCCGGCGGACATCGGGTCCGCCCAAGCTGCGGGCACACTCCCCCTGGTGGCCAATTGCGAATCGCCACTTATTTACGGCGATTCGCGCAGCGCTCCCCCACTGCCGCCGTGAAAAGACGGCGCGCGGTGGGGAAGCGGTTAATGAATAAAAAAAAACTAAACAATAAAGTTAGCCCATTATTTTTTTGTATAATATGAAAGATGTCACACCGCGAGAAACGTGACCTTTATGCTAAGCAACAAAATTGTGATAAAGCCCTGTGTACCATCAACAATTACCACTCTATGTGCAGCTGGGCTCCAGTATTTCATGGTGACCGCAAACCTACCAGAGCAATGAAAAGTCACTGTGGGGGACACACATGTAGGCAGGAAGTGGCTGCAAAGAGGCAGCAGAAGATCAGCAGCGCTGGAATACTTTTCACCTTTTTTTTTTGTATTTTATTTACAATGTCACTAAGGCTTTGTTTAGATGTGCAAGTTGGGTGGTAATAATGTGCAGTAGAGATGTGTTTTTGCCACCCTTAAGCTCCATTAGGCAGGAGATGAGGGCGTTTTACATGCCGCAGTCACTATGCATTCGGCATAATAAGGAGTTTCCCCCATAACAGATTTTTTAGTGTCACTCTTTCTGGCCAGCCTATAACCCTGATGTAATGGTGGAGTTATTGACTGGCTGCTCTGCTGTGAGTAAGTTAGGGTTAGGGGCGCAAATTAATTGTCTTACCCCTGGCGCTGACAAACCCACACTAGATTCAAGGCAAATTTGTCAAGCCCTGGCTAAAGGATAAGTTGACCTTTTTTTTTAGAAAAAAATAAAAGCACATTTTTTTGCAGGTAAAAAAAAAAAAAAAATGTGCATTTATACTTTTTTTCTACAAAGTCTGCAAATGCGTTGCTCCCATGATCAGCAGATTGTGGGTGCAATGCCAGGCTCCTGCAAACTCTCAGTACAGCTGTCTGCCTGTACCTCCCATACGGGCAGACAGTTACTGTAGAGCAGGAAGATCCGTGAACTACGAGAGCAGTGCCCTTGCAGTTGATTGAGAAATACAAGCGATCTGCTGCAATGGCACGCAATACTCTGTGAATGAATGGTGCACCTGTGTCGGCGGAGCCCTGCACAGCCACGCTATTTTCAAATTGTGACAGTGGGTGTGGAGAGAGGATCAGATGGCAACCTCCTTGACTGTAAAAGATATGAGGGTTCAGTTCCACTTTAACCCCTTCCTTACCAGGCCATTTCTGACACTCCTCTCCTACATGTAAAAATCATCATTTTTTTTGCTAGAAAAATACTCAGAACCCCCAAACATTATATATGTTTTTTTAGCAGGGACTCTAGGGAATAAAATGGCAATCATTGCAACTTTTTATATCACACGATATTTGCGCAGGAATTTTTCAAACGCGTTTTTTTTGGAAAAGAAACAGTTTAGTGAATTAAAAAAATACAAAACAGTAAAGTTAGCCCAATTTTTTTGTATGTTGTAAAAGAGGATGTTACGCCGAGTAAATTAATACCCAACATGTCATGCTTTAACATTGCGAACACTCGTGGAATTGCGCCAAACTTTGTTACTTAAAAATCTCCATAGGCGACGCTTTAAAATTTTTTAACAGGTTACATGTTTAGGGTTACAGAGGAGGTCTAGTGCTAGAATTATTGCTCTCGCTCTAACGTACGCGGCGATACCTCACATGTGTGGTTTGAACACCGGTTACATATGTGGGCGGGGCTTACCTATGCGTTCAATTCTGCGTGCGAGCACGCGGGGACTTTAATTTTTTTTTTTTTGTTATTATTTATTTTACTTTTATTTTTTTATTTTTACACTGTCTTTAATTTTTTTTTTTTTTGATCACTTTTATTCCTATTACAAGGAATGTAAACATCCCTTGTAATAGGAATGGTGCGTGACAGGTACTCTTTATGGAGAGATGGTGGGGTCAATATGACCTCACATCTCTCCTGCAGGCTGGAAAGACTGAGATCAGAAAAAAAAAATCCGATCCCAGCCTTTCCAGCCGTGATCACGGCTTTGTTTACTAAAGCCGGGCCGGGCGTGACGTCATAACATCGCGCCCAGTCCTCCGAGGGTCATAGAGATATCTGGTCACCAGTCATCTCCCTGACGACACTCCAGCGGCGACGGATCTCTTCTCCCTGCCGCCGATCGTACGGGCGGCACGGGAGAAGCACCGAATGGCGGCGAGAGGGGGGGGGACGTCCCCTCCCGCTGCCTACAAGAACGATCAAGCGGCTGAACTGCCGCTATGATCGTTCTTGTGGTGTGCAGAATCGCCAGCTGAAAAAAATGATATCTGAATGGTGCCTCTAGCTGCTGGCACCATTCAGATATCACCCCTCAAAGTCTAGGACGTCCATGGACGTCCTATAGGCTGGAAGGGGTTAAAGAACTGCATGTAAAACTTTACACCCAAAACTGACATCAGAAAAGGCTAAAATATCCACCTGGGAAAAATTTGAGAAGTGAAGACCAAGTGGCAGTCTCACAAACATGGCAAACAGAAATCTGTTTCCAAAATGTCCAAGAAGCCACCAGAGACCTATTGGGATGAGCTTTGACATTAAAAGCGGGGACTCTATCCTTGAGAGCATAACCCTGAACGATGGGTCTGAAAGATCCACCTAGAAATAGTGGCACGTCTTCCTAGGCCCATCTGAAATAGCAGAGAATCCGTAGTCTCTTTTTGGAATTCTGGAAGGGTCCAAAGTACAGCTAGGAGTAACTATATCAGGACAGCCTACCACCTGGGCCAATCTGGAGCTATGCAACCCACTGGACTGCCCTCCCTGATTTTGTGAAGCAGACGAGGAAGAAGGGAGGAAAGTTCATAAATAAGGTTGTACTGATCCCACAGATCTACCAGTGCACTCTCTCTGCCAGCGGATCCCAGGACCTGGAGAGAAATCTGTTCATTTTATCAATGGACCTGGATGCTAAGAGATCCACATCTATCATTAAAAAAAAAAAAAACAAATACACTTTAATGAATAAAAAACCCCCCAAAAAAACAAAATATACCCCAATGTGTTTGCATAATATGAAAGATGATGTTACGCCCAGTAAATAGATACTTAACATGTCACACTTTAATTTGGGCACGTTCGTGGAATGGCGACAAGCTACGGTACTTAAAAATCTCCATAGGTGACTTTTAAATGCCTTTACAAGTTACACCAGGCCTCGACAAACCCCAGGCGCCAGGTCGCCATGGCGACCAGAAATCGCGTCCTGGCGAGTGTCAGCCGTTCCTTCAATCACTATGGTAAAACAGCTGTCAGATTCAGCGAGAGCCGAGAGTTCTCTGCTTCCATCTAACAGCTGTTAAACTTGGCCGCTGCCCGGGATATTTGTTTCTACTTAGAATGAAGAAAAGTAACAAACAATGTATCTTCTTCTAGTTGTTGAGAGTTACAAGAATAAAGGAACAACAATGTATCTTCTTCTTTCAAAGCAATGATCTCCGGGCTATCAGGAAAGTTTAACCATTTATAGACTAAACCCTTTCTCACATTAGTGGCTTACAATTAAATATTCAGTGTTTTCTGCTAGAAAATGACTTGAAACCCCCAAACATTATATATTATTTTTTAGCAGAGAACCTATAGAATAAAATGGCGGTTGCTGCAATATTTTATGTCACATGGTATTTGCGCAGCGGTCTTTCAAGCGCAATTTTTTGGAAAAAAAATACACTTTTAATGAATAAAAAAAAAACTAAACAGTAAAGTTAGCCCATTATTTTTTTGTATAATATGAAAGACGATGTCACACCGCGAGAAACTTGACCTTTATTCTAAGCAACAAAATTGTGATAAAGCCCTGTGTGCCATCAACAATTACCACTCTATGTGCAGCTGGGCTCCAGTATTTCATGGTGACCGGAAACCCACCAGAGCAATGAAAAGTCATTGTGGGGGACAAGCATGTAGGCAGGAAGTGGCTGCAAAGAGGCAGCAGAAGATCAGCAGCGCTGGAATACTTTTCACCTTTTTTTTTGTATTTTATTTACAATGTCACTAAGGTTTTGTTTAGATGTGCAAGTTGGGTGGTAATAATGTGCAGTAGAGACATGTTTTTGCCACCCTTAAGCTCCATTAGGCAGGAGATGAGGGCGTTTTACATGCCGCAGTCACGATGCATTCGGCATAATAAGGAGTTTCCCCCATAACAGATTTTTTAGTGTCACTCTTTCTGGCCAGCCTATAACCCTGATGTAACGGCGGAGTTATTGACTGGCTGCTCTGCTGTAAGTTAGGGTTTAGGGGCGCAAATTACTTGTCTTACCCCTGGCGCTGACAACCCCACACTACGCTATAAAAAACTGGCTCCTAACTTTTTCAGCCGGCTCCTAGATTCAAGGCAAATTTGTCAAGCCCTGAGTTACACGTTTAGTTACAGAGAAGCTCTAGTACTAGAATTATTGCTCTCACTCTAAAGTTTGTGGTGATGCCTCAGGTGTGGTACAAACACCATTTACATATGCGTGTGTGACTTGCGCATGTGTTCGCTTCTGCGTGTGAGCACGGAGAGATGGGGGAGGTTTACATTTATTTTTTTATTTCTTATTTTTACACTGTGCCTTTATTTTTTTTTTTGATCAATTTTTTTCCTATTACAAGGAATGTAAACATCCCTTGTAATAGAAATTAGTATGACAGGTCACGTCAGACGGTAAGACCCCAGATCTCTCCTTTACATTTAAAAGCAAAAGATCAAAAAAAAACAAACAAAAAAAAAAAAACAAATCTTTTAAACTTTTGTTTACAAAAAAAAAATGGATATACTTCCAGCCTGGACTGGAAGTGATGTTATGGCGTCACTCTGGTCCTCCAAGGCCATAGAGGTGATCAAAGAGGATCTACTCTGATTGTTTATGGGAGCAGCCGGCCGTTTCTCCGGTGAACTGGCAGAAACAATAAGCCCAAGAAATACCGGTGAGCAGCAGGAGAGGGGGTGCTCAGGAGCTACTTAGATCGCTTTCATGAGAAAGCCAGCTGCAAAAACATGACACTGTGGTTATGGCTGATAACTTCAGCCATAATCCTGGTAAACCACTTGCTAACCGCTACCTATATATACCGGCAGGTGGTTAAAGTGTAAGTCCACCTTAAAATTAATATCCCCGCATCTACAGACATGCATATTCTAACACTAACCTATCTAGCCCTGTAAAGAAGATATCAGTATACATACCTTTTCTGAAGCCAATCTGACCCGGTCTACAGCGGTGGAAGCTCTGCCGAAGACACGACCAACAACGGCTGTGAAATGAATGGGAAGTGACGTCACCAATAGAGTTAATATGGGTCTTCTGTTGTTGGACGTGTCCTCTGCACCCACCTACACAGAGAAGCCGTGGGTGACAGCTCAGCATGGGATCGGGTCGGATGGGTCAGCTACAGAAAAGGTATATATACTGATTTCTTCTTTATAGGGCTAGATAGGTTAGTGTTAGATCCTTGATGTCTGTAGATGCAGGGATTTAAAATTTTAGGGTAGACTTCTACTTTAAGCTGACCCGGCAACACTGGAAGCACATTTTCAGATTCTGGTGCATCCTCCAAGCAAGTCTCCAGACCCTTCTGACAGACCAGTCTTCATCATGGCTCTCTCCGGCAAGGGGCCTCCCCTGTATCTTCTCACCTTGGCTCGGCTTCCTCCACACTGGGCAGGACAGTCTCAGGACCACCTCAGCGTATGTAGAACCCAAAATAGGCTTCGGGCCCTAATCATAGGAGCTCCCTCTAGCAGCACCTCCTCAGGCCCCCCCGAGGCAAGATACCTACCACATGGCCTGTCCCAAATATATATCCTACTATGAACCTCCTACTGGCTGGCTGAAGGAAATATAAATATTCATAGCTCAGCTTGTTTGTGAAATCTCATACTATGGCCTGGGGTACCAGTGCCACCTACTGGGGGCAGTGAGAAATGCACAACCCAGCTGAGCTTAGGGAAAGGCCGAATACAAACTATACTATTAGTCTGAGCTGCCTATATCGCAGCCAAAAACTAAAAAAAACTTTCCTCGCCAGTGTTTTTTTTTTTCTGCTCCCCATCGCAAATCTCTATATTAAAGCAGAAAAAAAAAACACTGGCGAGGAGTTTTTTTTAGTTTTTGGCTGCGATGTAGGATCTCACATTTCAGTGATAGATTTAAACACTTGCCGCCCGCCCACCGTCAAACGTTCCTAGGATGCGGCGCGACCCCAATCTATGTAAAGAGCCAATGACGTGGCCCTTTAACCGTGTGATCGGCTTTGTCCAATCACAGCCGGTCACATGTAAAAGTGGAAATGCCGTTTACTGGTTCTCCCCGCCTCACACTGACAGGGAGTGTGGGGAGAAGAGCCAATCAGCAGAATCTCCTCGCAGGGAAGACCAGGACAGGTAACCAGGGCACTGATCATCACAGTAAAGCCCCAGCAGTGCCCAACAGTGACACCAATCAGTGCCTATAAGTGATGCCAGTCAGTGCTGCCTTTCAGTGCCACCTATCAGTGGTGGCATATTAGTGCCTCCTCATCAGTGACACCAATCAGTGCCTATTAGTAATGCCAGTCAGTCCAGCCTCTTCAGCGTACATCAGTGAAGGAGAAAAACACTTATTTACAAAATTTACTGACAGAAACTAAGAAAAACTTTTTTTTTTTTCAAAATTTTTGTCTTTTTTTTGGTAAAAAATAAAAAACCCAGCAGTGATTAACTACCACCAAAAGAAAGCTCTATTTGTGTGAAGAAAATAATTAAAAATGTCATATGGATACAGTGTTGCATGACCGTGCAATTGTCAAATAGTGACAGCGCTAAAAAAAATGTTGAAAATTGGCCTGGGCAGGAAGGGGGTGGAAGTGCCCAGTATTGAAGTAGTTAAGGGCTCATCCACTTGCATGCAGAGTCCAGTACAATGCACATTATTGTCTATGTGCCTGGAAGGCGGGGATGTTCTGTGCTGTCACAGCCAACAGCCGGTTACAAGTCAATGACAGATGCAGAGGCTGTACAGAGCTCCGTGTGTTAGGAGATCACAGGGGGGACACCACATCTTCCTGACTGCAGTGCCTTATGCTCCATGCACACCTCAGGGTTTTGTAAGAATTCACATCAACCCCCATTTCTGGTGACAGTCATTGTTAATGGCATTCCAAATACAGTAGGCAGATGTAGGTTTTGCTGCAGGCAACAAATGAACATCAAATTAAAAACTAGACGAGAATATTTGCTGTGTTTGTCGTGTGTGGGGAAGCCCACTGAAAATAATTGGCTGCCATAGGCGCACTGAAGGAAAACATGCAAAAAAACAAAAACGAAAAAAAAATAAAAATAATAAAACAAACACGCATTTGTGAAATGTTAGGTGTCA
>BLSH010322086.1:596538-607662 GCA_018402905.1 Glandirana rugosa | reverse complement strand
CAAAACCTATCCAACTCAAACTCCTTCACTACACTGTAGGTCCGACTATACAGAAAGTCATTCAAACACTACACACTCCTCTGTCTACCTCTCTAGTCCCCCCAACTCTCTATCTAAACACACAGTAGTCGTATCTCTATTATGACTTTCGGTACCCTCCGTTAGTTGACTGGGTCCCTCCTCCACATCTAACTCTTTTCCTCTCCAGGTTCTTGTCTTGGAACCCCCTGTGGCTGTCTCTTTCCTTCTCCTCTCCTCCTCCATCTCAACATCCACTGTGACTTCCTCGCCACCCTATCCATCCTACTCTTGGTCGGACCTCTCCTTTTCTCAATCTACACCTCCTCCCTGGGTCAGTTGATTGCCTCCCATGGCTTTCAGTATTATCTCTATGCTGATGACACACAAATCTATCTCTCAACCCCCCTGATCTCTCCATCTGTCTCCTCACACATCACAAACTTACTGAAAGACATATCAGCCTGGATGTCACATCACTTCCTCAAACTCAACCTATCCAAAACCGAGCTTATGATATTTCCTCCCCCACGTGCCACTTCCCCAGATTTCTCTGTCAAAATCAATGGCTCAACTATCAACCCGTCCCCCCCACGCCAAGGTCTTAGGTGTAATTCTAGACTCCCAATTAACCTTTCAGCCCCACATCCAATCGCTATCCAAAACTTGCCGCCTCAACCTCCGCAACATCTCCAAGATACGCCCCTTCCTAACCGATGACGCCACAAAGCTTCTAATCCACTCCCTGGTCATTTCTCGCCTCGACTACTGCAACTCCCTCCTCACTGGCTTACCTCTAAATAGTCTCTCCCCACTTCAGTCCATTATGAACGCTGCGGCCAGGCTCATCCACCTTAAAAACCGCTCGGCATCTGCTACAACCCTATGTCAATCTCTACATTGGCTGCTACTCAACCAACGTATTACATTCAAGATCCTAACAATAACTTATAAATCAATTCACAACCTGGCCCCCAGCTACATCACTAACCTGGTCTCAAAATACCAAGCAAATCGATCTCTTCGCTCCTCCCAAGACCTCCTGCTCTCCAGCTCCCTTGTCACCTCATCCCACGCTCGTCTCCAGGACTTCTCCAGAGCCTCTCCCATCCTCTGGAATGCTCTACCACAATCTGTCCGTCTCTCTCCTAGTTTGTCCACCTTCAGACGATCCCTGAAAACTCATCTCTTCAGAGAAGCCTATCTGGCTCCCACCTAACAACTGTACATTTATCCTCTCTATTAGCACATCCCCCACAGTGATTACCTCGTGTATCTCTTGACCTTCCCTTTTTAGATTGTAAGCTCTAACGAGCAGGGCCCTCTGATTCCTACTGTATTTAAGTGTATTGTATTTGTACTGTCTACCCTCAAGTTGTAAAGTGCTGCGTAAATTGTTGGCGCTATATAAATCCTGTATAATAATAATATATAATAATAAACAAATGTGCATCAAAATCTTCTGATGAGGTGATGACAGCCTGTCAAGACACCATACCTCCTTTCTGCAGTTACATTGCAGTGAGCAACCACAGTTTCCATTATGTTTAACCACTTCCTTACTGGGCACTTAAACCCCCCTCCTGCCCAGACCAATTTTAGGCTTTCCGCGCTGTCGCATTTTGAATGACAATTGCGCGGTCGTGCGACCTTGTACCCAAACAAAATTTTTATCATTTTTTTCCCCACAAATAGAGCTTTCTTTTGGTGGTATTTGATCACCTCTGCGGTTTTTGTTTTTTGCGCTATAAACAAACAAAGAGCGATGATTTTGAAAAAAGAACAATATTTTTGACTTTTTTGCTATAATACATATCCAAAAAAAAATATAAAAAAGAAAATTATTCATCAGTTTTGGCCAATATATTGCAATCGGCATATTTTGATTGGTTTGCACAAAAGCAATTGTGTCTACAAACTATGGGAATAGATTTATGGAGTTTTTACTATTTTTTTTTAACTAGTAATGGCGGCGATCTGCGATTTTTATCGGGATATTGCAGCGGACATGTCGGATGTTTTTAACACATTTTTGAGACCAATGACATTTATACAGCGATCAGAAATTTAAATGTCCACTGATTACTGTATAAATATCATTGGCAGTGAAGGGGTTAACCTGCAGGGGGCAGTGAAGGGGTTAACAGTGTTCCCTGGGTGTGTTCTAACTGTGAGGGGGATGGGCTGGTCGGGACATAACAGATCTAACTGATCCCAGTGACAGGGATTAGTAGATCTGTCTTGTCCCATTCACAGAACGGAGAACCGCTGTGTTTACATCAGCAGTTCCCCGTTCTGAGGCTGCTACAAGTGATCGCCCGTGGACGTCCGCCCGGAATTTCAGAGCCGCGCTGTAACCGTCTTTCAGCTATAGCGCGATTCTGTACTGGTTAATGCATGAAAGTAGATTGATTATGGGGGTTGTTATTATGTATTTGTGTGATGTACTTCTTCTTCCACATGTAGATATATGCAGCTAGTTGATTTTGACATTTAGTTGTGTACTTGATTCAGAGGATTCACCTTTGAAATTACTTGCAGACACTATTAGTTGATGGCTCATGCAGGTTAGCAGGAGAATGATTATGATCAGGGCCCCCGACAGGGGGGTACCACCAGTCCTCCTGTAGGGGGCCTGGGGACACAAGAAGGCCCAGAAAGGAATTAAATTTGTTCAGCAGGATGGGGGTTAATTACAGTGATGATGTACTGCCGGCTCTCTACAAAAACTGAAAGCCAGTTTCTCCCCCTCTCCCTCACGTTGGCTTTCAGCTGCTGGAGGGAGAGACACACAGGGCATAGTTCCTATAATAGCCTCCTTGTCCCACTGTACCGATCCCCTCTCTGTCCTGCCTAAGTTACCTTATGCCTGACAAAGAGGCCCTGCATGGCTCTGAACTGTTGCACCACTTTGTGATGTGATCATGCAATAAAAAAACCCAAGTTGCAGCTGCAGTTGTAATTTATTTTAAAAATTGTAATGACATGCCCTGGTCAAACAGGTGCAGAATAATTGGGCCTTGGGTGTTGGTGGTGGCAGAACACTGTAACACCTAGCAGTTACTCTTGTTGGAAGCAGGAACAGGCCCTGCAGTTGTAATTTATCTTAAAAATTGTAATGACATGCCCCAGTCAAACAGGTGCATAAAAATTGGGCCTTGGGTGTTGGTGGTGGCAGAACACTGTAACACCTAGCAGATACTCTAGTTGGAAGCAAGAACAGGCCCTGCAGTTGTAATTTATTTTAAAAATTGTAGTAACATGCCCCAGTCAACACATTACTGTTGTTGGGTGCAGGAACAGGCCCTGCTGTTAATTTTTTAAAAATTGTTATGACATGCCTCTGTAAAACTGGTGCAGAAAAATTGGACCTTGGGTGTTGGTGGCACACTAAACACAAAGTATTGTTGGAAGCTAGCATCATCAGGATTCAGGAAAGGAGGAATAGAATAGGCAGCATAGGCAGTCTTCAAGGGATCCCAGGTCCCAGATACCTAGCAAATTCAATCAGTTACATCAGCATCAGGGGCTTGATAGCTGCTGATCCAGGACTGATTCATTTTTATAAATGTGAGCCTATCAACGAAGTTGTTATGAGCCCTCCAGCAGCACTGAATGTCCGCTCAGAAAGCATGCTGGATGTAGCACAGGCCAGTAGCTCGAATGCATATTGAGCAAGTTCCGGCCAGTGGTTCATCCTCAAGACCAGTAACTCAGTGGATGCTCTGTTGGAAAAGTCTCCAACTTTACCCTTGTAATGGGGATCAAGAAGGGTTGCCACCCAGTAATGATCCCTCTCCTTCATACCACGAACCCTGGGGTCTTTTCACAGGCTTTGCAGAATCAGGGAAGCCATGCAGCATAAGTTTGAACAAACATGAGAGTCCTCTGGGTCACTAAGGATGAAATTGTCAGAAACGACCTCCTCCCAGCCACGTTATTATACAACCTCTTGGTTTTCTGGGACTGAAAACCATCCCTTGAAAACTGCTGTGTGTTATCCTCTACATCCATGCTGACACAATCCTCCTCCTCCTCTTCTTCCTGTGTGTTTGGTGGCCCTGCAGAGTGCTATCTGCATAAAGGGGGCCTTGAGAGGAAAGGAAGTCCTCCTCTGTTCTGCCTCAAGTGCCTTGTCCATGATTCCATGAAGTGCATGCTCCAGCAGTAAGACTAGAGGAACAGCGTCACTGATGCATGCATTGTTGCTGTTCACCATCCTTGTGGCCTCCTCAAATGGTGACCAGGACAGTGCATGCTTACTTCATCAGTAGCCACTGGCATGGTGAAAAAAAACAAGCTCCCCTGTGCCTGTCCTGGTGCCATACTCACAGATGTACTCATTGATGGCCCTCTGCTGTGTGTGCAGCCACTGCCACATTGCCAATGTTGAGTTCCACCTGGTGGGCATGTCACAAATGAGGCGGTTGGTGGGCAGGTTCAATTCCCACTGAATGTCAGTCAGCCGAGCACTGGCATTGTATGACAGGTGAGAATTACCACAGACTTTTCTGGCCTGCCTCAGAATATCTGGTAAGCCTGGGCACCTGGTCAAGAAATGCTGCACCACCAAATTCAGGATGTATGCCAAGCAAGGAACATGTGTGTCCCTGTCGGAGGGCAGAGAGAAGGTTGGTGCCATTGTCGCTTAAAACCATTCCTGGCTCAAGCTGACGTGGCGTCAACCACCTCTGAGCTTGCCGTTTGCAGAGCTGACAGAATCTCTGCTCCTGTGTGGTTCCTGTCCCCTAGGCAGACCAACTCAAGCACCACATAGCACATTTTAGCCTGACTGCTTGCGTAGCCTATAGAACACTTTGTGAGCACTGCTGATTCAGAGGACACTGCTGCAGAAGAGGCCACAGAGGAAAAAGAAGAGGAGGAGGTGGAGGAAACAAATGTGGCAGAAACAGCACCATTTTTTTGGAGGCGTGGTGGCAGAACTAGTTCCAACACGGAACCCTGTCCTGCATCCTTTCCAGCTGCCGGCAGAGTTACCCAGTGCGCCGTGAAGGAAAGGTAATGTCCCTGACCGTTTCTGCTGGACCATGAGTCAGTGATAATATGTAATTTGTTGTTGACCGCCCTGTCCAACAAGGCCAAAAAATTGCCTTCCACATGACAGTAGAGCTCTTGAATGGACTTACGTGAAAAGAAATGTCTTTTTTGGAACCTGCCACTATGGTACAGCACATTGCACACATTCACGAATGGGGGCAGAGTCTACCAGCTGAAAAGGGAGCAGTTGGAGTGCTCGCAATTTACCCAAGCTAGCATTTAAACGCTGAGCATGTGGATGGCTGGAACAGTATTTTTTTTTACAGTTTAGTAAATGGGGTAGGGAAATTTGCCCGCTGACATCAACTGGCGGTGTACTGCTAGCAGATTAGCTGCAAGTACTTGTGGCTGAGCTGCAACACAGTGGCCAAGACCATACAGTGGTTTAACAGGACAGTTTCCACTTAGAACAGGCCTCACCATGGTCAACCAAAGAAGTTGAGTGCATGTGCTCAGCATCATATTCAGAGGTTGTCTTTGGGAAATAGATGTGCTACCAGCATTGCTGCAGAGGTTGAAGGGGTAGGGGGTCAGCCTGTCAGCGCTCAGACCATACACCACACTAATCTGGTCTGCATGGCTGTCATCCCAGAAGGAAGCCTCTTCTAAAGATGATGCACAAGAAAGTCCACAAACAGTTTGCTGAAGACAAGCAGACTAAGGATATGGATTACAGGAACCATGTCCTGGGGTCTGATGAGATGAGGTCTGAGGTTACCTGTCAACCAGGTGAGGAGTACAAAAACAAGTGTGTCTTGCCTACTGTCAAGCATGGTGGTGGGAGTGTCATGGTCTGGGGCTGCATGAGTGCTGCCATTACTGGGAAGCTACATGGAACCATGAATGCTAACATGTAATGTGACATACTGAAGCAGAGCATGATCCAACAGGGCAGTATTCCAACATGATAACGCCCCCAAATACACCGCTAAGATAACCACTGCCTTGCTAAAGAAGGCGGTGGACTGGCCAAGCATGTCTCCAGACCTAAAACCTATTGAGCATCTGTGGAACATCCTCAAACGGAAGGTGGAGGAGCGCAAGGTCTCTAACATCTACCAGCTCCGTGATGTTGTCAAGGAGGAGTGGAAGAGGACTTCAGTGGCAACCTGTGAAGCTCTGGTGAACTCCATGCCCAAGAAGGTTAAGGCAGTGCTGTAAAAATAATGGTGACCACACAAAATATTGACACTTTGGGACTTAATTTGGACATTTTCACTTGGGGTGTACTCACTTTTGTTGCCAGTGGTTTAGACATTAATGGCTGTGTGTTAAGTTATGTTGAGGGGACAGCAAATTTACACTGTTATACAAGCTGCGCACTCACTACTTTACATTGTAACACACTGTCATTTCTTCAGTGTGGTCACATGAAAAGATATAATAAAATATTTTAAAAAATGTGAGGGGTGTACTCACTGTTGGAATACTGCCCTGCGGCCCAGTCTCCGAAGGGAGGGGATCATGCACTGCTTCAGTATGTTACAGTACATGTTGGCATTCATGGTTCCATCAATGAACTTTAGCTCCCAAGTGCCGTTAGCACTCATGCAGCCCCAGACCATGACACTCCCACCACCATGCTTGACTGCAGTCAAGACACACTTGTCTTTGTACTGCTGACCTGGTTGTCGCCACACACACTTGACACCATCTGAACCAAATACATTTATCTTGGTCTCATCAGACCACAGGATATGGTTCCAGCAATCCATGTCCTTAGTCTGTTGTCTTCAGCAAGCTGTTTGCGGGCTTTCTTGTGCATCATCTTTAGAAGAGGCTTCCTTCTGAGACGACAGCCATTCAGACCAATTTGATGCAGTGTGTGGCATATGGTATGAGCACTGACAGGCTGACCCCTCCCCACCCCTTCAACCAAGCACTTATATGTCTATTTCCCAAAGACATCCTCTGGATATGACGCTGAGCGTGTGCACTCAGCTTCTTTGCTTGACCATGGCGAGACTGAGTTGTTCTGAGTGGAACCTGTCCTGTTAAACTGCTGTATGGTCTTGGCCACCATGCTTTAGCTCAGTTCCAGGGTCTTGGCAATCTTCTTATAGCCTAGGATATCTTTATGTTCTTTTTTTTTCAGATCCTCAGAGAGTTATTTGCTATGAGGTGCCATGTTGAATTTCCAGTGACCAGTATGAGATAGTGAGAGTGATAACACCAAATTTAACACACCTGCTCCCCATTCATATCTGAGACCTTGTAACACTAATGAGTCACATGACACCGGAGAGGGAAAATGGCTAATTGGGCCCAATTTGGACATTTTCACTTAGGGGGTGTACTCACTTTTGTTTTGTTGGTTTAGACATGAATGGCTGTGTGCCGAGTTATTGAGGGAGCAGCAAATTTACACTGTTATACAAGATGTACGCTCACTACTTTACATTGTAGCAAAGTGTAATTTCTTCAGTGATGTCACATGAAAAGATATAATAAAATATTTACAAAAATGTGAGGGCTGTACTCACTTTTGTGAGATACTGTATATACCATATATTGTATATATATATATTCTTACACTGCCTGAATATATTCTATATACTATACACTGAATGAGATGTAGATATAGTCTACACTGAATGCAGCGTAATATATATACCACAATGGATTTGAAATGAAACAAACAAGATATGCTTTAACTGCAGACTTTCAGCCTTAATTTGAGGGTATTTACACCCAAATCAGGTGAAAGGTGTAGGAATTGTAACAGTTTGTATATGTGCCTCCCACTTTTTAAGGGACCAAAAGTAATGGGACAGATTAACAATCATAAATCAAACTTTCACTTTTTAATACTTGGTTGCAAATCCTTTGCAGTTAATTACAGCCCGATGTCTGGAACACATAGACATCACCAGACGCTGGGTTTCATCCCTGGTGATGCTCTGCCAGACCTGTACTGCAACTGTCTTCAGTTTCTGCTTGTTCTTGGGGCATTTTCCCTTCAGTTTTGTCTTCAGCAAGTGAAATGCATGCTCAATCGGATTCAGGTCAGGTGATTGACTTGACCATTGCATAACATTCCACTTCTTTCCCTTAAAAACTCTTTGGTTGCTTTTGCATTATGCTTCGGGTCATTGTCCATCTCCCTGTGAAGCGCCGTCCAATGACTTCTGCAGCACTTGGCTGAATATGAGCAGATAATATTGCCCTAACTTTTCAGAATTCACCCGGCTGCTTTTGTCAGCAGTCACATCATCAATAAATACAAGAGAACCAGTTCCATTGGCAGCCATACATGCCCACGCCATGACACTACCACCACCATGCTTCACTGATGAGGTGGTATGCTTTGGATTATGAGCAGGTCTTTTCCTTCTCCATACTCTTCTCTTCACATCACTCTGGTACAAGTTGATCTTGGTCTCATCTGTCCATAGGATGTTGTTCCAGAACTGTGAAGGCTTTTTTAGATGTTGTTGGCAAACTCTAATCTGGGCTTTCTGTTTTTGAGGCTCACCAATGGTTTACATCTTGTGGTGAACCTTCTGTATTCACTCTGGTGAAGTCTTATCTTGATTGTTGACTTTATCACACATACACCTACCTCCTGGAGAGTGTTCTTGATCTGGCCAACTGTTGTGAAGGGTGTTTTCTTCACCAGGGAAAGAATTCTTCAATCATCCACCACAGTTGTTTTCCGTGGTCTTCCGGGTCTTTTGGTGTTGCTGAGCTCACCGGTGCGTTCTTTCTTTTTAAGGATGTTCCAAACTGTTGATTTGGCCACACCTAATGTTTTTGCTATCTCTCTGATGGGTTTCTTTTGTTTTTTCAGCCTAATGATAGCTTGCTTCACTGATAATGACAGCTCTTTGGATCTCATATTGAGAGTTGACAGCAACAGATTCCAAATGCAAATAGCACACTTGAAATGAACTCTGGACCTTTTATCTGTTCCTTGTAAATGGGATAATGAGGGAATAACACACACCTGGCCATGGAACAGCTGAGCAGCCAATTGTCCTATTACTTTTGGCCCCTTAAAAAGTGGGAGGCACATATACAAATTGTAATTTCTACACCGTTCACCTGATTTGGATGTAAATACCCTGTTTCATTTCAAATCCATTGTGGTGGTGTATAGAGCCAAAAAGATTAGAATTGTGTTGATGTCCCAATATTTATGGACTTTACTGTATATATACAGTATCTCACAGGAGTGAGTACACCAAGCATATTTTTGTAAATATTTCATTATACCTTTTCATGTGACAACACTGAAGAACTGGGGAGTCAGCCTGTCAGTGCTCAGACCATATGCCACATACTGCATCAAATTGGTCTGCATGGCTGTCTTCCCAGAAGACAGCCTCTTCTAAAGATGACGAACAGTTTGCTGAAGACAAGCAGACTAAGGACATGGATTACTGGAACCATCTTCCGTGGTCTGATAAGACCAATATGATAAATTTGGTTCAGATTGTGTCAAGCGTTTGTGGCTGCAAACAGGTCAGTACAAAGACAAGTGTGTCTTGTCTACAGTCAAGCATGGATGGTGCGAGTGTCATGGTCTGGGGCTGCATGAGTGCTGCTGGCACTGGGGAGCAACAGTTCATTGAGGGAACCATGAATGCCAACATGTACTGGGACATACTGAAGCAGAGCATGATCCCCTCCCTTCAATGACTGGGCCGCAGGGCAGTATTCCAACATGATAACGACCCCAAACACACCTCCAACTTGCTAAAGAAGCTGAGGGCAAAGGTGATGGACTGGCCAAGCATGTCTCCAGACTTAAATCCTATTGAGCATCTGTGGGGTTTCCTCAAATGGAAGGTGGAGGAGCACAATGTCTCTAACATCCACCAGCTCTGTGATGTCGTCATGGAGGAGTGGAAGAGGACTCCAGTGGCAACCTATGAAGCTCTGGTGAACTCCATGCTCAAGAGGGTTAAGGCAGTGCTGGAAAATAATGGTGGCCACACAAAATATTGACACTTTGAGCCCAATTTGTACATTTTCACTTAGGGGTGTAATCACTTTTTTTGCCAGAGGTTTAGACATTAATAATGGTTGTGTGTTGAGTTATTTTGAGGGGACAGCAATTTTACACTGTTATACAAGCTGTACACTCACTGCTTTACATTGTGGAAAAGTGTTATTTCTTCAGTGTCCCATGAAAATATAGAATAAAATATTTACAAAAAATGTGAGGGGTGTACTCACTTTTGTGAGATACTGTATATATTCTTACAATGCCTGAACGGACTTGATATACTATACACTGAATGAGCTGTTTATATAGTATATACTGAATGCAACATATTATTTTTATATATATATATATATATTTATATAATATATACGGTGCATATATATTGTTACACTGCCTGAATGGACACTGAATACACTGAATGAGCTGTATAAATAGTCTACACTAAATGCAGCAGATTATATATATACTATATACGGTACATATACAGCATCTCACAAAGGTGAGTACACCCCTCACATTTTTGTAAATATTTTATTACATCTTTTCATGTGACAACACTAAAGAAATTACATTTTGCTACAATGTAAAGTAATGAGCGTACAGCTTGTATAACAGTGTACATTTGCTGTTCCCTCAAAATAACTCAACACACTGCCATTATTAATGTCTAAACCACTGGCAACAAAAGTGAGTACACCCTTAAGTGAAAATGTCCAAATTGGGCCCAAAGTGTCAATATTTTGTGTGGCCACCATTATTTTCCAGCACTGCCTTAACCCTCTTGACATGGATTTCACCAGAGCTTCACAGGTTGTCACTGGAGTCCTCTTCCACTCCTCCATGAAGACATCACGGAGCTGGTGGATGTTAGAGACTTTGCGCTCCTCCACCTTCCGTTTGAGGATGCACCACAAATGCCCAATAGGGTTTAGGTCTGGAGACATGCTTGGCCAGTCCATCACCTTTATCCTCAGCTTCTTTAGCAAGGCAGTAGAGTTGAGCGAACCCGGACTGTAAAGTTCGGGTCCGTACCGAACTTTGGGGTGTCCGGGACCCGGACCCGGACCCGGACTTTTCAAAAAAAGTCCGGGTTCGGG
>BLSH010322086.1:569491-594665 GCA_018402905.1 Glandirana rugosa | reverse complement strand
CTGATTCCTGTACCTAATGACCTTGGTACAGGATACCAGACTACTCTGGTTCTATTTGGATAAACCAAGTCTACCACAGTACACACACACACCGTCGTTGGTCCACTCATGTTTCTGTTTACACAGAACGGATGTCAGTCCGTACCACCATCCTCACAGTACCAGACCCCGACTCACGCACGTGACCCCTCGATGTCAAGTAACTCCCTTGGTACCTACGGTTGTACATGACACTGATCTCAACTCGCTTGAAGATCTTCAGGCCCAAGACGACCAAGACGTCTTGAAGCCCTGTTTCAGGCCCAGGCCCAGGCCTGTCTTGGGCTTGAAACAGGGCTTGGGGTAACTTTAGTTACCTCTGAAGTTCGGGTTCTGTCCGGACCCGGACCCGGACTTTGTCCCGAAGTTCTGCAGAACCAGCAGAACCCGGACTTCTAGAAGTTCGCTCAACTCTAGTCACAGTACATGTTGGCATCCATGGTTCCCTCAATGAACTGTAGCTCCCCAGTGCACGCACTCAGCCCCAGACCATGACACTCCTACCACCATGCCTGACTGTAGGCAAGACACATTTGTCTTTGTACTCACCTGGTTGCTGCCACACACACACATGACACCATCTGAACCAAATAGGTTTATCTTGGTCTCATCAGACCATAGGACATGGTTCCAGTAATCCATGTCCTTAGTCTGTTGTCTTCAGTAAACTGTTTGCGGGCTTTCTTGTGCATCATCTTTAGAAGAGGCTTCCTTCTGAGCCATTCAGACCAATTTGATGCAGTGTGGGGCGTATGGTCTGAGCACTAACAGGCTGACCCCCACCCCTTCAACCTCTGCAGCAATGCTGGCAGCACTCATACATCTATTTCTCAAAGACAACCTCTGGATATGAAGCTGAGCACGTGCACTCGACCTCTTTGGTCAACCATGACGAGGCCTGTTCTGAGTGGAACCTGTCCTGTTAAACCACTGTATGGTCTTGGCCACCATGCTGCAGCTCAGTTTCAGGGTCTTGGCAATCTTCTTATAGCCTAGGTCATCTTTATGTAGAGCAACAATTCTTTTTTCAGATCCTCAGAGCGTTCTTTGCCATGAGGTGCCATGTTGAACTTCCAGTGACCAGTATGAGAAAGTGAGAGCCATAGCACCAACTTTAACACACCTGCTCCCCGTTCACACCTGAGACCTTGTAACACTAACGAGTCACATGACACTGGGGAGGGAAAATGGCTAATTGGGCCCAATTTGGACATTTTCACTTTTGTTGCCAGTGGTTTAGATATTAATGGCTGTGTGTTAAGTTATTTTGAGGGGGCAACAAATGTACATTGTTATACAAGCTGTACACTCATTACTTTACAATGTAGCAAAGTGTCATTTCTTCTGTGTTGTCACATGAAAAGATATAATAAAATATTTACAAAAATGTGAGGGGTGTACTCACTTTTGTGAGATACGGTATATTCTTACACTGCCTGCACTGATTGTATCAGCTACACTATATCTATATACTACACTGCCTGCGCTAACTGTATATAGTCTGCACTAGCTCTATATACTTCACTGCCTGTATATGCTCTCTAAACTGTTTCTATATACTGCACTGCCTACATGGACTCCACTAACTAAACTAGCTATCTAAACTACAAATTAAGAAGGGAGGATGGGATTTTAATGGTGCCACAAAAAGTATACACGCATGAATTTTTTAATATAAAAGGATATTTTTATTTGATATCTCATAAAAAATCCACTAATCACAATACAGAGTCTGCTAAAGGAATTTGATCTTTTCCAACAAATATCTAACCTTAAAATAAATTTTACTAAATCCCATGCGCTAAACGTAACACTTTCAGATGAGGAGGTAACCCAATGTACTAAGAACTTCCCTTTTAAATGGCAACCCCATGCGATCACGTATTTAGGCATACAGCTGACGCTACGCCTCTCTGACCTGTTCCCCAAAAACCACCTACACATCCTCAAATCAATCATGGTTGACCCCAAGAAGTGGGATAGACGACGTTCTTTTGGTTTGGCCGCGCGGCCATCCTCAAGATGAACGCCCTTCCAAGATTGCTCTACGTCTTACAAACCCTTCCAATTAAACTTCCCAGCAGCTTCTTTGCAGCTTATAAACGGCTCTGTTTAAATTTCCTCTGGAAACAGAAACACCCAAGGATAAGCTACAACCAGCTCATTAGGCCGAAAGAGAAAGGTGGTATAGGCCTTCCGGACCTCAAGCACTATTACCTAGCTACCCATCTATCTAGGGTGATAGATTGGAGAGCCCACGAAGGGATCAAAGACTGGACTAGCCTCGAATCCTCTTTCTCCCCCATACCCGTGAAGCTGACCCCATGGATAATCCCTGATAATCTCCCACAGACAATTAAAAAACATCCACTGATCTACCCCGACGTTACAGTGCTTCAGAGAAGCTTGTAAGAAAGAGAACATATCGACTACCCCAGGACCCCTAACCCCGATCCGTCACAATCCTGCCTTCCCCCCAGGTCTTCATGAAAAATTCCTAGTAGACATATGGCCGCACTCTGAGATCTATGCATATCAATTCTATAGTGGGGGGAGGGTCCTTGACCGCACCCAGCGAGCATGGTCCCTTTCCCCACTGGGCATATCTGCAGATTCGTCACTTCTTAGGGGATTTATCAAGCAAATTCTCCCTGACCAGACTGCTCACGCCATTTGAAACACTATACACTCAAAGTTCTCCTCAACGACATACGATCTCCACAATACACTCGATGCTGTTTGCCAACACCCCTCCCAACCTAGGAAAGGCATGTAAGACCTGGGAGAGAGACGTACAAATGGACATCTCAGAAACCCAATGGGAGCTCATCTATACCTTGGCCCACAAAGGATCGCTTAATGTCACAGTCCAGGAAAATAACTACAAGACATTGACCAGATGGTACCGTACACCTGCGTTACTACACAAAATTAATCCGTCCATCCCAGACACATGCTGGAGATGCCTGGATGATGTGGGTACACTACCACACATATCGTGGTTATGCCCCAAAATCCGACCCTTCTGGGCTAAGGTTAGAGAGATCATGGAACAAGTCACTACCCTACAGATAGAGCTCTCACCAGCTCACTTAATACTTCACCATTTCCCAATCCCTGCACACTCGTACTGCAAATCTCTCGCCATGCACATGGTTAACTCTGCGAAACTGTGCATTCCAAGACACTGGAAGTCTCAGCATGTACCAAAAGTTTTGGAATGGTTCCAATGCATTAATAAAACAGCTGAAATGGAAGAACTAATCCACACAGCTAAAGACACACCTACCAAATATACCCGCACATGGGCATGCTGGCTACATTTTCTATCTACAGACAGATATAAGGAACTAACAAGACCCACCTCTTTGAACACGCTAATCTGAGGTTATAACCCTCAGTAACTCTGGAACACACATACACCTATACTCCCTTATGCCTCGCCAACTCTATGAAGGGAGGTAACCCCGACCCCAAACAGGGATAGAAGTTGGGGGCTCCTCCTCAACACTCAAGGGTGACGACCCGATAGGATATAGCCACCATTGACACGAAACGATTCCACCGTTTTTATTATCAAGACTCTAACCCTTACAACCCTTCTAGGCTGCCGTGGGGACAGACAAGGCGAATAACCCCACGTTTTTCCCTTTTTTTTTTCTTCTCCTTTCTCTCCCACCTCCGTATTCCTCCCCAATCTCCCTCCTCCATCCCTTCATTTCGGGTTATCCCTCCCACCCCCCCTTACCCCACCTTCCCTTACACAATGAGATATGCCGATTTACCTTCGATCTGGGACACTAAACATAAAATCACCCTAAAGTAAGCTTTTCTCGCTAAGTGAAAAGAGATAGATGACATTACAGACTCAGTTCACTCCCACATCTTAACACCCCAATCAAACATCTAACAAGAGACTAACTCTAACTCCTTTAATATACATGAACCTAATTTGATCTACTTGGACGACTCATGGTCTGAGGATGTGAGTTCAGGCGACTGCGAGACGTTCAGGTAATAAGTGATATATTTGTTATCTTGTTAGTCGACCATAAGTATACCGCTTCTCTCTCCTAAAATCTTGTTTGATCCTATTTACCTACTGTATCATTATCTTCAGTTATTGTTGGATCCTAAGATATAAGGTCCCGATGTAAGACGCTACCTACCGGCGATATTTCATTACTCTGTACCACCTTTGTAACCCATTATTTCTAATAAAACTCTTATTGGAAAAAAAAAAAAAAAGCCAATACAGTCCTTTCATTAACTATGTCCCTAGTATAGGGTACAAATTAATCATTATCATACATACATACATACAGAACTATGGAAATTATGTAATAACTTGCTATAGATGCCCTGTGGTTCTACATGTTTCGCTAATCACTTCCTCAGGATCAAAGAGGCTTTATGCAAGTTCTGAAACAACACAAAGGAAATATAATCACATTTTTATCAAAGAGACAAATGCAAATAAACCACATTCCTGTATATATGTTGCAATGTTGACATAATTAAGTATACGCAATATAAAAAGTCATACATCCTGTTAATACATATATGCGACTAGGCTGAATTATCAAGAAAGGAGGGAAATGTGTCTCCAATGAGATCATTACATCATACCTGTATGTGATGGAGGTAAAATCATTTCATCATCCACGTCTATTGGTTGTCTTGAACCAAACCCCTCAGCCCAAAGAGAGGCATATGGAAAGAGGCAGTGGGAAAAGCATCCCATATGAAGGATAGACCGCAACTGGATCCCAAATGGAGGCTGCAGAGTAAAACCCTATAAATTGTGTAAACCAGGTCCCTAGAGGTATTGATCTGGAAATCAAACCAAAAATTACATTGTCAGAACCCCACAATAATAACACCTAAAAGGAAAATGAGAGGATAGGGGGAACATGTACACAGGGATAGCCCTGAGTAATTTTGAAAGGCAAAGCTAAATGGTCTCCGGGAGGGGAAAGAGGGTGAGGGAGGAGAGTATAAGTTCAGCTACAAAAGCCTCTCATAATAGTAGGGATATATACTTCAATACATATGAGATCCATGGTCTGGGTCAGATATAAGGCTTACAGCCAAATGCAATCAAAGCAATGGATACTTAGTCACTTCGGTTTTTCCAAACGGGAGGCCTAATGTATCAAGACAAAGTAGGAAACAGTCACCATATTAAAGAAACAGAGATTAATCGCTAAAAAGGCCCCCACCAAAAAGGACCATATAAACAAACACTGTGCCACGTTACTGGCGACTCCTCCAAACTAAACTCCTCTCACCTGTTCGGTATCCCAGATCCAGCTGCTGCGTTATCCCCCATTAGGAGAATGGGGTGCCATGAGCGTGACGCTCCACGGCAACCCCATAAATAGAGCAACTCCAATCAGCTGGCTCCAACCCAGCCAGCTGATTGTGGACGTGACACAGCCACTGCGCATGTGCGCCAACGACGCACGCCATGACGCAGGGGCCCAGTGAAACCTGGGATCCTAATGACCGCGCGCACGTCGGTGGGGCTGTTTCCACCATCTTGAAAGTTCCCCAGCCACTGAACTGTTACATAATAAGAAGGGCAAAAACTTACTTTCGACATTTTAAGATCCGAAACAATGCTGGTATCCCCGTGGACTACTTAGGGACAGAGGGGAGAGGAGAGAAATCCCTCCTCCACTAAAGGCCCCCACGTCCCCCATGTCAAAAGGACAACACTTATACAAGCAACAAATTTCAATAAGGGACCGGGCGGGTAAGATTCCACCCCCGAATTCCCAAGTGCTAAATAGACGAGGGATCAAGATGGGGACACAGGACAGAGACTCTGGAGTTCGACTCAACTCCAAAATCCCCCAGAGGGATAACCCCTCAGTCCGTACAGCCTCCACACCGGGATCCATGCGCTAGTCCAAACCTCCATAAAAAAAAAAAAGGAAAAAAGATATAATAAATAATTGTTATATAAGGAAATTAAATGTATGTGGGGTCTCATAAGGTTTGGAGAAACCTCCTTTATTAGCTTATCAACCCAATCGCTTACAATCAACAATACAATTACATATTGAACCCAAGTTGAGTTATCCTTGGACAGCTGTTCTATACAACATGAATCAGGTGAGACATTGATGAGGTCTATATTTAATATATATGCAAAGCATATATTAAAGAAATGGTTTGAAGCTCATAGTTTCATTGAGGCCCGGGTAACTTGTGGCAGACAGCAGGCATATCCATTTGGCCTCCCTTTGTAGGAGTTTCTTATCAATGTCACCCCCTCTCTCATGGGGGGAACATGATCCAAGGCCAAAAATTGCATCAGCGATAGGTCAAATCCATGATGGAACCCACTGTGTTGGCTGATGGGTGTTTCCATTCTTTTCTTCCTGATCAGGGAGACATGGTCCCTGATTCGGTGAAAGAAGGGTCTTTTGGTTTTGCCCACATAGAAGGCTCCGCAGTGACACTGCATTAGGTAAACTATGCCTGTAGTTTGGTAATTTGCAAAAAAAGGCAGTATCCAAGTCTTGCCATTGGGAAGCTTTATGGATTTCCTGCTGGGTACACATGTGCAAAAATTGCACCTGCCACAAGCTACCATGCCCTGTCTGTTGTTTTTTCCAAAGCTATTATTGCTGTAATGTACCAGCTGGTCCTTTAATGATTGGGACCTCCCTCGCCCTCACCCTCTCTGCCCTCCCGGAGACCATTTAGTTTTGCCTTTCAACATTACTCAGGGCTATCCCTGTGTGCATGTTCCCCCTATCCTCTCATTTTCCTTTTAGGTGTTATTATTGTGGGGTTCTGACAATATAGCCAGGGGCTTAACATTCTGCCCTGACTTTCATCTTAATAAATTCGAAACCATTAAAGACATTCACCTATTCATTAGAAATATTCTACTGAAAAGTCTCTATGCTAAAAGGGACACTGTGACACCAACAGCTACACCACTCCCTCCTGACCCACAAGCCCTTGATCTCCTTATATCTTTGTTAGAGGAAAATGAGTCTCCGGAACTCATTGACTCCATAGATCTTGAAAATTTGCTCATTGCAGTTGACACTACCCCGGCCAAAACTGAACACTCCCAGGTCCCATCACTCAAAAAGCCTTTGTCTCTTTACCCTCCCTCCAGCTCTAATTGCAACGCAGCCACCTTTCTTAAGATGGTTACCAAAGATATTACAAATTTACCTATTTCAACCAACTCCACACCCAATTTTTCGGTACGTGAACAAAACGCACTGAAGAATTTAGCTCAAAATTCAAATTAGGTTATTAAACCGTCCGACAAGGGTGGCAACGTTGTGATTATGAACAACACTGATTACATAAGCATGTGCATGTCAATACTCAATAACCCTGAGTGGTACCATCCCATCTCTTCGAATATGGCCGATCGGTTCTCAAGGGAATTTTATACCCTTGTCGATCAGGCCTACTATCACAACATAATACCCAAACAAACATGGGAATACGTACCAGTCACCCGTGGGAGGCAACCTTTTATGCGTTGCCTAAACTCCATAAACACCCCACCAAACCTCCAGGGCGCCCCATCGTTTCAGGTTGCGGCAACCTCACGGAGAACCTCAGCCACCTTGTTGATAATCATTTACAACCCTTGGTAACAAAACTTCCCTCATATGTACGCGACACAATACACTTTTTGCAAATTATGGAGGGCCCCCGCACCGATGGCGACACAATTTTGGTCGCCATCGACGTTGAGGCCCTATACAGTACAATCCCACATGACAAAGGTCTGGCAGCCTTTCGACACAAACTGACTTTATCTACCACTTTGGATCCCCAGTATGACAAATTTGTGGTGCAGGCTCTCCAGTTCATTTTGGAACACGATGTCTTTTCCTTCAATGGCACCCATTTCCTCCAGGTGCAGGGGGTTGCGATAGGGACCCGCTGTGCCCCATTGTATGCCAACCTGTACCTGGGGGAATGGGAGCGCCAACTTTGGCGCGACACTGGCATCTCAATTTACGCTGACCATATCCTAGCATGGCATCGTTATATCGATGATGTCTTTATGCTATGGAAGGGTTCCACCTCACTTTTGCAACAATTTCTAGCATATATCAACCATAATGAACTGAACCTGCACTTCGCTATGTCATACAGTACTCACGAATTGTCCTTTTTGGATGTCACGGTACGAAAGGGCAATAATGGGCAATTACTCAGCCAACTTTTCCGAAAATCCACTGTGGGAAATTCCCTGCTCCATGCCAGCAGTTTCCATCCGAAACCACTCCTGGCATCCATTCCCTATAGCCAGTACCTTTGGATACGCCAGAATTGTTCCGATGACTCCACTTTCCTCAAAGAAACCAAAGAGCTACAGACACGACTATTGGAACGTGGATACTCCAGAGTCTCTTTGAAGCGTGCATTCAAGAGAGTTCGATGTATCCCTCGAACCGATTTACTTCAAAATAAAAAAACACCTACTCCAGATCACACTTCACGCATTGTAACTACATACTCTACACAACACAAACAAATAAAACGTATTCTTGGTAAATATTGGCATCTTCTCACCATGGACTCCCAACTATCTCCATTTGTTCCTGATGTACTGGCCATCGCCTACCGTAGGGCCCCCTTGGTCGGCGACAGACTGGTCTTCAGTGAATTTAAAACCCACAGGAGAGATCCCTGCATTCGCCATGGCACTTTCTCCTGTGGAGGATGCAACTATTGCCAATATATGGACAGACGCAGTAGAATTATATTACCCAACCACCAAATTTTTCGTCCTAAACACTTCGTCAGTTGCAAAACTCCCGGCATAGTATACCTACTCTCTTGTGAGTGTGGGTGTTACTATGTCGGGAAGACCAAAAATTTATTTTGGAAGAGGATATATCAGCATACTATTTCAATAACAAAACAAAACCCCGACACCCCTATTGGTCGTCACACAGCTGCATCTCATCCCACCTCTCTTCCTAGAGTTCAATTTTTGGCCTTGGACCAGGTCCACTTCGGCTCGCGTGGAGGTGACTTTAACAAACAGCTTCTTTTTTACCAACTTTTCTGCCCTGGTACCAAGCATGCCCATACCTCATTAAGAACTCAGCTCTGCCATTTTGGTTGCAACATATTGCCTTGATTTTTGGCCACCTACTCCAATACAACAAAACATATTGCACGCAATGTTTGCATATCATGCTACCATTGCTTTACAAAAATGTCTGTTTAATCTGGCATTCCTTGCTACACTCCAGGCTTGTTACCTCTTAATTTTCAACTGGGCTACATATTAAAATTGTTACTTATATACATATATACTTTCTTTTTATTTAGTGCATTTTACACCACTCAGTGGTCCAGCTGGCACAGCCATCGAGTGTCCCTCGTGGTCGCACATTTTCCAATACACCCTTCCCTGGGTCTGTGCCAACAGTGGTAATCCGAATCTGTGATATTGGCTTCTTTCCATCTGCCCCAGATTCAGTGGGCTGACAAAGAAGTTTGGTTTGTTGGGTGCCTCTAGTTCAGATGTAAGTGTTCCATTCACTCTCTATGGAGGGCGCATTATAACTCACCTTACTCCATTTTACTTTGTTAAAATTTATATACAATATATTCACGTCATTCATGCTTTATCCCTCTACAGACTGCATATATTGTTGCATTTAATGCCAAATATCCCCTGAAGAAGGAAAATTCAAATCCAAAACATGTTGGGACGGTTGTGAAATTGCCCCTGGATCCCCTGTCACCAGCGGTTACCTAGGTGTGCAATTTCCATGCATTAAATCCAACCATACCTATGCTGTAATTTACTGTGGCACCTTGTATCTACATATTGTTTTTATGCCTTAAAATTGTATTACACATAATTTGTTCCTTTATGTGAATGATAGATGTGAATATACTCATTAATTTTGGTTTTATATTTTATGTATAAATAAAGTGTTCAACTTTTTTACCATATATTTACCCCTTTTCTTTTTCCCTTTTTTGGTTACTCAATTTACTATATCTGTCTTAAAAGTCCAAGGGGATTATTCTTAAATGGGATTATTTCTCATATCGAGTTCACTTTGTTATCTGGACGTGGCAGAATCTCTATGTCTTTGTAGTCATCACCCCAATTTATATATAGGTTCTGACAATGTAATTTGTGGTTTGATTTCCAGATCAATACCTCTAGGGACCTGGTTTACACAATTTATAGGGTTTTACTCTGCAGCCTCCATTTGGGATCCAGTTGCGGTCTATCCTTCATATGGGATTCTTTTCCCACTCCCTCTTTCCATATGCCTCTCTTTGGGCTGAGGGGTTTGATTCAAGACAACCAATAGATGTGGATGATTAAATGATTTTACCTCCATCACATACAGGTATGATGTAATAATCTCATTGGAGACTCATTTCCCTCCTTTCTTGATAATTCAGCCTAGTCGTATATATGTATTAACAGTATGTATAACTTTTTATATTGTGTATACTTAATTATGTCAACATTGCAACATATATACACGAATGTGGTTTATTTGCATTCTTCTCTTCGATTAAAATGTGATTATATTTCCTTTGTGTTGTTCCAGAACTTGCATAAAGCCTCTTTGTTCCTGAGGAAGCGATTAGCGAAACATGTAGAACCACGGAGCATCTATAGCAAGTTCTTACATAATTTCCATAGTTCTGTATGTATGTATGGTAATGATTAATTTGTACTCTATACTAGGGACATAATTAATGAAAGGACTGTATTGGCTTTTATACGGTATAATTAATACTTTTTATGAGATATCAAATAAAAATATCCTTTTATATTAAAAAATTCACGCGTGTATACTTTTTGTGGCACCATTAAAATCCCATCCTCCCTTCTTAATTTGTATGAAACACTGTTTAAAGGGATGAGGTGCCTATTGACCCAGTGACTTGACGTATTAAAAAATTTAGCTATCTAAACTAGATCAACGTCTGTCTCCAGTCTTCGCGTACACACTACACATGTCCGCTGTTCAAGCACCCTTATATAGTGTGGGGCATGGACGGAGACCCCTGAGCCATGATTGGCCAAAGGCACCCTGCTTTTTAGCCAATCATGGCTCTCCCAGCAGAGCATGCTGTGATTGGCCAAAGCATGCAGGTCATGTGCATGCTTTGGCCAATCAGCGGGTGGTATTTCCCGTGGTCTGATTGGCCAAAGGCACCCTGCTTTTAGCCAATCATGGCTCTCACAGCAGAGCACGCTGTGATTGGCCAAAGCATGCAGGTCATGTGCATGCTTTGGCCAATCAGCAGGAGGTATACCCCGCAGTCTAGCAATGCATTATGGGGTGTGCAAATTTGGCACGAATGCACCATAATGTTCTAAATTCGGCAAACGGCTGAACAGCCAATGTTCGAGTCAAACTTACATTCAACTTGAACCGAGATCTAATTTCTAGTGTTCACCTGTCGGTTAATTGCCAGTACTCTTCCTTCCACAATGACTCACCTCGTCTTCATTTCCTGATTGTCAGCTAGCCCTGCTGGCTATTTAAACTGTCTAGATCAGATCTCCTGTACCTTCGTCTGGTCACCATATCCGGATACTCTTCCCTTCTGTTTCCTGATCCTGTTTACTGCCTCTACGCTGGTTTCTGGATTAAAGCCTTTTGCCTGGCTGACTTCCCTTCTGGCCCCTGATTTTGTTGGCTGCCTCTACTATGCTGATCTCTGGATTCCTGTTTCACTTGCTTGTTCCAACTACCCGCTCTGGTTACCAAACCCTGTCTATGTTTTGACTACTTTTGCTTTGTTTGTACCATTTTACCATTTTATTAAACAGTGTGATTTTTACTGCACTTCTGTCTCAGTCTGATTCATGGTTCCTGAGAGTAGGAGAAAGCCATGAATTCAGAAGTTGCAGGCAATTCACTTGTTGGTAATATTTTTTCCAGATTGGATGAACAGGATCCTCCCACTGTGGCTGTTCCGGTACAACCTGTGTTGCAGGCCATCCCTGCTGCTGCTCCAGTCTCTGTGCAGGCACCTGCCTTGAATATTACCTTTATAAGAGGTATGTCTGGTTCCGCTCCCCTTCCCCAGTGATATGGAGGTGATCCAGTTTAATGCAGAGTGTTTCTCAACCAGGTTGGGATATACTTTGAGATGCTGCCACAGGTGCTTCCTACGGATAGAAGCAAAGTAGGCTTTGTGATTTCTTTGTTTTCTGAGAGAGCCTTGGCCTGCGAAAACCCTCTATGTGAGACGCAAAACCCCGTCATCCTGAGTTGCCCAGAGTTTGTGGCTTTCAAGGGTATTTGACGTTCTCGATGCTCCACTCCTGCTGCCAAGAGCCTCAATACGAGAACTGTTGTCGATTATGCCATTGAATTCTGTACTCTGGCAACAGAGGTTGCTTGGAATAATGAAGCCCTCATGGCTGCTTTTTCTCATGGTCTCTCGGATACCATTAAAAATGAGATAGCAGCCAGAGACATACCCACTGAGCTAGAGTTGATCATGTTTGCCATTCTCTTTAAGGAGCACTTGTGGTTGCGTTGTTACGTCCCCAGTTATTCTGAAGGATAAAACCCTGGTTCCGGTTGCCCTTTCTTGGATTGAGTCATCCATTGAGATAAAGGCTCTAATCGACTCTAGGGCTGCAGGCCTGTTCATAGATGGTGCCTTTGTGCCTAAGCACTCAATTCCACTGCAGCTTTGTGCCCCTCCACTTGCCATGGAGACTATTGATGGGAGACCTCTACAGCCTGCCCATGAGACTGCTTCATTGACCATGGCCATATGGGTTCTTCACCATGAGATAATCCAATTCCATGTAATTTCCTCACCTCATTTCCCAGTGGTTATTGGTTATCCTTGGTTACAGAGGCACAACCTCTCTTTTGATTGGCTTCATGCTGAGGTTCTTTGCTGGTCCCCACAATGCAGTAAGACATGTTGTCAGAAAGTGGCTAAAGTCTTGTGCAACTCTTCACTCTCCTCCCTGCAGGAGGAGTACAGCGAATTTAGCAATGACTTTGACAAAGGTCAAGCCGGTAGTTTGCCTCCACACCGTTCGTACGATTGCGAAAATGACCTTCAACCTGGTGCCATACCCCCTCGTGGCTGGGTTTACCCTTTGTCTGTCTTGGAGGACAAAGCCAGGGAGGAGTATGTTGCCGACGCACTTTCTTGAGGATTCCTCTGTAAATCCTCGTCTCCTGCTGGTGCTGGTTTCTTCTTTGTGAAAAAGAAGAGTGGGGAACTGACACCTTGTATTGATTATAGGGGTCTCAATCGCTTCACAATTAAGAATGCTTATCCGATTCTGTTGATTACGGAGTTATTTGACCGCCTCAAGGGAGCAACAGTTTTCATGAAGTTTGATTTGAGAGGGCCATACAATCTCATAAGGCTCAAGGAGGGTGAGGAATGGAAAACTGCATTTAATAACAGAACAGGCCATTACGAATACTTTGTAATGCCGTTTGGTCTATGCAACGCTTCAGTTTTCCAGGAATTTATCAACAATGTCCTTCGAGGTTTGTGTGCTTCAGAGGCTGAAAGATAATAACCTGTATTGTAAGTTTTTGAGAGTCTCAAGGCTGCCTTTGTTTCTGCTCCTGTGTTGGTACATCCTGATCCTACGGTACCTTTCATCCTTGAGAGCGCTATGCATCCTTGTGGCTACTTTTCCAAGAAATTGTCTCCGGCAGAATGCAATTACGAGGTTGTGGACAGAGAGTTGTTATCAATCATTTTAGCCCTTAAAGAATGGAGTCATCTCCTTGAAGGTACCACTGTGCGGTTCTTATTCTAAAACGCCTCTCTCCTAGAAGGGCGCGATGGGCTCTTTTCTTGTCAAGCTTCAATTACATAGTCTTATTCTTACCCGATACTAAGAATGCAAGGTCTGATGCAGTGTCGCAACAGTTTTTCTCCGCTTCCAAGATGGAGTCAGTTCCTGTTCCTGTGATACCTCCCAATCGTACTCTGGCTATGGTTTGTACCAGTCTCACTTCACCTTTGGGTGACAGAATTCTTGCCGCTCAGATCCATTCTCCTCCTGAAAAGCCTTGTGACCGCTGCTTTGTCTGAGAGTCTCCGCACTGCCGTGCTCCAGACTTACCATTCTCCCAAGGCTACTGGCCACTCAAGGAAGAATCAACTCATCTGGACTATTTCCCAGCAATTCTGGTGGCCTAGTCTCTGTAGCCGCTCAATGCTCATAAGTGCCACCTATCAGTGCTCATCAATTCAGTCTATCAGTGCCCATCAGTGCTCCCTATCATTGCCCATCAGTGCCACCTATAAGTGCTCATCAATCCCACTCATCAGTGCCCATCAGTGCTGCCTATTAGTACCCATCAGTGCCACCTATCAGTGCCCATCAGTCCCACCTATCAGTGCCCATCAGTGCCACCTATCAGTGCCCATCAGTCCCACCTATCAGTGCCCATCAGTGCCACCTATCAGCATTCATCGGTGCCACCTATCATTGCTCACAAATCCCACCTATCAGTGCCCATCAGTGCCACCTGTCAGTGCTCTTCAATCCCACCTATCAGTGCCCACCAGTGCTCATCAATCACACCTATCAGTGCTCCTCAATCCCACCTATCAGTGCCCACCAGTGCTCATCAATCCCATCTATCAGTGCCCACCAGTGCTCATCAATCCCACCTATCAGTCCCCATTAGTGCCTCCTATCAGTGCTCATTAATCCCACCTATCAGTGCTCATCTATCCCACCTATCAGTGCTCATGAATGCCGTCTGTCTCCTCAGTACAGCTCTGAGCTGAAAGCGTCTCTAATACAGCTCACAGCTGGTGTCCTATTGAATACTGCCTCCTGTCCTCCTTCCCCCTCCATCCTCAGACTGGCTGAGAGAGGAGACAGCCGGTCTGCTCATTCGCCCCTCCCGCCGCTCTCTTCCTGCGTGTGCTTGGCAGGAAGTGTGAACTCATTAGCTTCACACTTGACTTCCGGCAGAGCACACACAGGAGGAGAGCAGCCAGGAGAGAATGAGCAGACCGGCTGTCTCCTCTCTCAGCCAGTCTGAAATGGGCCATTTATATGGATACACCTTAATAAAATGGGAATGGTTGGTGATATTAACTTCCTGTTTGTGGCACATTAGTATATGTGAGGGGGGAAACTTTTCAAGATGAGTGGTGACCATGGCGGCCATTTTGAAGTCGGACATTTTGAATCCAACTTTTGTTTTTTCAGTAGGAAGAGGGTCATGTGACACACCAAACTTATTGTGAATTTCACGAGAAAAACAATGGTGTGCTTGGTTTTAACGTAACTTTATTCTTTCATGAGTTATTTACAAGTTTCTGACCACTTATAAAATGTGTTCAATGTGCTGCCCATTGTGTTGGATTGTCAATGCAACCCTCTTCTCCCACTCTTCACACACTGATAGCAACACCGCAGGAGAAATGCTAGCACAGGCTTCCAGTATCCGTAGTTTCATGTGCAATGAAAAAATGAACTACATGCACACAGCTAAATACACAGTTGAATTACAGTTTAATTACCTATGCTACTGTTACTTTCCTGCACTCAGCTGTGACTAGACAGAGGAGCAGCAAGCTGATGGTCTCATTCCTCTGCTCAATCTTCTTTCTGTTTTTCAGCTTTAGAGGTGCCACTACAATCTTCCCAATTTGAAACTTTTTCTTTGTGTTGAATGCCTGCATCTCCCAACCAGCTTCTTATTCATTATTATATTGAATCAAAAGGGGACACAGGATATCTTATTTTAATGACAGGTCAGTTTAAGCACTTAAAGCCCTCGTTGCATACTTTTACTGCTGCAGAGTGGCAGCGTAACGTGAATCACGTCTATAAATGGCGATCCGCGCACGCGCATCTAGGGGGTGATCGCACACTGTGCTCTCGTGCCCACCGCACGCCCCCTGATCATCTGTTAGAGAAAAAAAGCAGGGAATCACCGATGTAAACATGGCGGTACCCCGCTCTGTCAGGCGGCATGACAGAGATCTACTGATCCCTGTACTCGGGATCAGTTATATCTCTTATGCCCCTATCAGCCCAGCCCCCACACAGTTGGAACACGCCTAGGGAACACAGTTAACCCCTTCATTGCCCCCTGCAGGTTAACCTCTTCCCTGCCAATGACATGTATACAGTAATCTGTGGCTATTTAAATTTCTGATCGCTCTATCAGACTAGGTTCACACCTATGCGAATTGGATGCGGCTTACACCGCATCCAATTCGCATGACACTTGAAAACACATTGTTTTCAATGTGTCAGGTTCACATAGGTGTGGTGCATTCACACTCCGCATTGCACAGAAAATGCATTCTCTGTGCAATGCGGTGCGAATTCCCAGCCTAATAAGTTCAATGGGAACGCATCTGCCCCGCAGATGTGTTCCGCACTGAGCATCGATTCTATGGAGATCTTTCCCCCTCCTTGCTGCATCTCCCCTCCCTGCCCCCCCCCCCGAGCAGCTCCGCCCCTTCTCAGCAGCAAACAAGCTGGAATTTGCACTGCAATGATGTGAATCCAGCCTAAATGTCAATGGTCCCAAAAAAGTGTCAAAAATGTCCGACATGTCGGCCGCAATATTACAGTCCCAATAAAAATCGCAGATCGCCGCCATTACTGGTAAAAAAAAAATTTTTAAAAACGCCATAAATGAATTCTCATGGCTTGTAAACGCGGCAACTTTTGCGCAAACCAATCAATAAACACCAATTTTGATTTTTTTTTTTTTTACCACAAATAAGAGGAAGTATATATATATCGGCCAAAACTGATGAATAAATTTGTTTTTTTATATTTTTTTTGGACATTTATTTTAGGAAAAAGTAAAAATTATTGTTTTTTTTCACTCTTTTTTTTGTTTATAGCAGTGATCAGAAATGACGCAGAGGTTATCAAATACCACCAAAAGAAAGCTCTGTTTGTGGGAAAAGGGATGCCAATTTCATTTGGGTACAACATCGCACAACCGCGCAATTGTCAGTTAAAGTAACGCAGTGCCCAATCACAAAAAGTGCTTCTTTAGGCTCATTTCATTGTAGCCTTTGTAATGGTTATGCATACTGGGAACAATAATAGCTGTGTGTGTGGCAGCCATTTTGTTCAGGTCACCAGTCTCCCATGCCATTTTGTCATAAGAGAGATGTACCTGCAGTGACCTCCCCCTCCCTCCTCCTTCAGTTTATACCATCCACAACCTCTTAGCTTCACGGTGGACACCTATTATCAATGTAGCACTAGCAGAATCTAACCTCAATACACATCTCAATGCCCCATAAAACTGTCTGACTTGCCCGCTTGACTGAATGACTAGAGTTTTAATAGATGCTTGATCTGGTCCCAGGCACATCAGTCATTTAACATAAATACCTGAAATAACAACAGTACACCCAGAATAAAGACATATTCACCTCCCTCTGTTAATTTGTAGCATTTTGAGTCTAAACACTATTACCCTAGGAGTGCTGGGAGCAGAACCAGCCCAATTGCTCTCTTAGGTGAACTGGGCATCCGAAACCTGTCATGTCTATATTCATTCTGAAGGTAATTCAATGCTGGACAATAATATGTACATTGCCAGATTGTAACATGTACTGTAGGTATTCAAGGGTATTAATACCAATAGACAACTGGATCTGTGGCATGATCATAAACGCAGAGACATCCCATGCCCACCCCTCATTCTCTTGATTGATCAGGCCATTTCTGACAGCAAATCCTTGTCTCTTGAAGAGCGCAACTGTAGTGGAACCCCTCGCTCACGCTGAACATGGCTTTGAAATTTCACGAGTTCAGATTTCAGTCGCATTTCATTCCCACTTTGAGGGTGAGTTGAAAAACATCTGTGTGGGTTAATGCACAGATGTCTATTGAGATCGCCTCCAAAGTTGCCAAAAGTAGTGCAGGAACTACTTTTGGAAATCAGTGCGGAGCCGCAAAGTCGGCGTAGTACCAATTGGGACGCTCCTATTGCTGGCAATAGGCTCCGATTTGACATGCGATTTGCGCCGATGTGAATGGGGGATAAATCTCTGAATGTACCTGTCTGTGGTGACAGCATATGTTACAGACGTTTATTCTAAGATCATAAGTTGCTACTGCTAATCTTGTGAAAGTTTACTATTTCTCTATAAAAGTAGTTGGCGGTGGCAGTTAAAACTATCTCTAATGTGCTAACGCAAACTAAAAAAATCCTTGTTTCTTGAAGAGTGCTACTGTAGTGTAAATCTCTGAATATACCTGTCTGTGATGACAGCGTATGTTGCAGATGTTTATTCTAAGATCATGACTTGCTAATGCTAATATTGTGAAAGTGTACTACTTCTCTATAAAAGTAGTTGGTGTTGGCAGTTTAAAGAGTTAATTGCTTAGTTAACTAAGCCCAATGATTATTGCTCTCAGCCTGTTGGCAGTGAGATTGTGGTCCTGCAATCTGGAAAATCTTTCTGAATTGTAGTACTGAGAGTGTCTTTGTTGTGAATCAGTGACAGTGCAGCGTGGGGCTGACCAGTCACTTGTCACAAGTTGGTGAAAAGGGCAGTGGGATGAACCACATTTGTCACATATTCATGCCAAAAACGTTCTGGCATTGGTTTCATGATTTTGGCCTTCACACTACACTAGTATTTAATCCTTTCTGTTACTCTTTAACTATCCATACCAGCAAAATCATTGACATGTTAAAATCTGAGTACAGGACCACTTTAAATGTACTGCCCAAAAGAAGATTTTCAAAGAACATGGTTGGTTTAGCAATCACTTCATTTCACTGAATATTTGAACAATAACATGTATTTTTCTTCCACATATTTATTTTTGAGACATAAGCAAAGAAGATTAGCCCTAAGGCTTACAATATGTTCATTATTCTGGTACCGAAATAGAGCTGAGTCAAATAGAAATAGGGATAAACCATATGTTATGAATTTCTAATGTAGGTTACTTGTTCATTGCTGTAAGAACTTTAATTTCCGTTAGTGTGATCTGCCATAAGCACGCCAACTGGGTGCAAGGCTATATAATACATAAAAACAATAGAAAATAATAACAATGATTGTAACAAGCATACTGTTTAGGAAAGACTAACCATGCACTATGTGACTTTACTGAAGGCAGAGATATGTGAACATTACATGGTCTCCATGATGTATGGGATAATATTTTTACACAATTTTGATATATCCTTCGTAGGAATGAGCTCCTGGTTTGGACTAAATTTTCTCACAGAATTTTCTCACGGTCTCACAAAAAAGTACCAAATATGTGTTAATAAGTGATGCATTTAGTAGTGGTATTACTACCACTACTAAATGTGACAGCTTCTCATTTAGTGTGACCCATGACAAAAATGACAGATGCCACTCAAGGCTCCATCAAATCCTCTTGCACGACAAACCACTAGGAATACCGACAAGGTTAAAACATCTAGTAGGGAAAGTAAGTCCTAAAAGTCGCACATCCCAGCAAAACCCTGTAGGCAAGTATATGACAGCCTCAGCAAGGGCTCCAACCAAGCATGCCACCAACGCATTTCACTCCACCCCCAGGATGATCAACAGCAACATGATCTGCACATCAAGTTAAAGAGAAGAAGCTGTGATTACATTATATATGCCGTGAGCCCAAATACGAGTTAAGGTCCCTTCATCTGGCAAGCATCTTTAACAGACCTCTGGGTTAGCAGAGTCAATAACATGGAGGTCAGCGGAACAGTGGAATAGCGGTACCATCAAGAAAGGATTTTATAATTTCTCCCCTGGTATGCAGCAGAGATGGAGAGCTTGTGAGTAAGGGAGAGAGATTTATTCCAGTCGGCATAGAAAATTGACAAACCCATCTCTGATTTCCATCTGGTCAAAAATGGAGGGCCATCAGAAGAATGTACTGCTATTAACACTTTGTAAACAGTGTAGCCAATTCAAACCCTCTTGGGGTGCTGTACAAGTCAAATAAGATAAGGGAAGGTAGTTTGAGATTGATCAGTCTAAACCAATCTGGTGTCATCGTGACTGTACCACGAAAGAAAGGATGGGGTTCCTAATGCCTGTGGAAGTCTGGATTAGAAAATAGGGGAGTCATTCTCGTGGAAAGGGTCTGTTTCCTTAAAAGGTTATCCCAAACCCGTAGTGTCGAGGAAACTAGCACAGGTAGGACTTTCTCTGGCGGTTGAAGGTGGGGAGGTAGCCACATCAGTGATTTAAGCTTCAAAGAAGTGACGTCCTCTTCTAAAGACACTCATCGTTATAAAACCAATCCACAATTCTGGTAACTGAGGAGGCTTGTATGTAGAGAGCGGAATCCAGGGGACCAAGACCACCCCAGTGTTTAGACCGAATTAAAACAGAACTTGGATATGACTTGTGAGCCTATATGAAATTTCGTAAAGCTTTTCAGAACTAGATTAGGAGGTTACGAGGAGGTAGTGAAGATAGTTATGAAAAATAGTTCAGATCAAACAACTTAGAGAGATCACAAGGAATATAGATATCCAAATATTTAATGACAGCAGGTTGCCATTGGAATCAGAAATTTCCTTGAAACAGAGTTTGGACCTGGGCAAACAGAGAAACGTTGAGGGCTTCCATCTTGCAGTAATTGACTTTAAAATTACTTAAGGCGCCAAATCTGTAAAACTCTTGTATTAAATTGGGGATGGTTATCAGGGGGTTGGTAATATACAATAAGAGATCGTCTGCATACACAGTCATTTTTTTTTTCTTCGACCCTGATTCTCTGGATGTTGGAGTTATTTTGGATGGCTATAGTCAGATGTTCCATCACTAATACAAATAGAAGAGGGACAGGGGGCAACCCTTACGAGCCCCATTGGAGATTGTCAATGGGCCATGTCAAAAGCCTTTAAGCCTTTAAGGGTAAGTGTTTCCAATGTATTGTCTTGGGCTTTGCAGGCTAATGTAAATCTGGCTTGATCCAGATGAATGTGGGCCAGAAGAACAGGGGTAAGCCTGTTCTCTATAATTTTAGCATATAAGTAGAGTTAAGCAGACACCTGGATGTTCGGGTTTGGCGGCTTCTGCCGAACCTCACGAAAAAATTTGAGTTCAACCCCGAACTTGACCCGAACTTGATCCCAAATCCCGAACCCCATTGAAGTCAAAGGTGAACAGGACTATTAGGCACAAAAATGGCTCTAAAAAAGTCCTGGAGAGGGCTAGAGGGCTGCAAAAGGAAGCAAAATGTGGATAAGAGTAGGACAAGTGCCCTGCAAACAAATGTGGATAGGGAAACAACTTAAAATCACATTAAAAAAATGGAGGAGGAGGTGGATGTGGAGTAGGAGGTTGAGGAGGCTGTGAACGTGGTGGTGTAGGTGGTGGAAGTTGCGGTGGAGGAGGAGGAGGAGGTAGCCAACACTGTTTTTTGTTTGTTTGGGGTTTTTTTCTAATTGGGGTAGCCCCCAAAATATTGACCCGTGCATGCTGCAGCTGAAACTCCACTATTGCCTGCTGCTGCTCGCACAGTCTCTCCAGCATGTGCAAGGTGGAGTTCCACCTTGTGGGCATCTCGCATAGGAGGCAGTGAGCGGGAAGGCCGAAGTTCCGCTGCACCACAGACAGGCGAGCAGCAGCAGGGTGAGAATGCCAAAAGCGTGCACAGACGGCCCACACTTTCTGCAGCAGCTTTGACATATCCGGGTAGTTTTTTAGAAATTTCTGCACCACCAAATTCAGCACATGCGCCAGGCAAGGGATGTGCGTCAAACCCGGCTAGGCCCAGAGCTGCTACGAGATTTTGCCCATTATCGCACACCACCAGGCCGGGCTTGAGGCTCAGTGGCAACAACCACTCATCGGTCTGTTGTTCAATGCCTGTCCACAGCTGCTGCGCAGTGTGGGGTTTATCCCCCAAACATATCAGTTTTAAAACAGACTGCTATCATTTCACCCTGGATGTGCTGAAGTTGGTGGTGAAGGTGTTACGGTGGAGGTGGTAGAGGAGGAGGAAGCCGAGTAGGAAGAGGAGGCAACAGGAAGCAAAGAGAAATGCCGTGCAATCCTTTGTGGTGGAAGGACATATGCCAAACTGCTATCTGCCTCAGTCCCACCCGCAACTATATTTGCCCAGTGTTCAGTTAGCGAGATATAGCGTCCCTGCCCGTGCTTACTGGTCCACGTATCAGTGGTTATGCGGACCTTGCCACAGATGGCTTTGCGCAGTGCACACTTGATCTTGTCCCCGACTTGTTTGTGCAGGGAAGGGATGGCTCACCTGGAAAAGTTGTGGCGGCTGGGAACCACGTACTGTGGGGCAGCCACCGCCATCAGGTAAAACTTTCCGTGTCCATCAGACGGAATGACAGCATTTCAAAGGCCAGGAATTTTGAAATGTTGGCATTCAGGGCCCGGGATCGCGAGTGGGTAGGGGGGTACTTCCTCTTTCTCTCCAGTGTTTGGGATATGGAGAGCTGTAAGCTTCCATGGGACCGTGTGGACATGCTTGGGGACGGTGGTGGACATGGTGGCGTTGCTGTGACATCGTCTGTTTGCTGGGTGGAAGGTGACACTGGCACTGTAGAGGTGGAGGAAGAGGCCGAGGCAGCAGCATAAGAGGAAGCAGGAGGAGGCCGAGACCTTTCTTGGATTTTGAGTTGCTTATTCCACTACAGCTCGTGCTTTGCATGTAGATGCCTGGTCATGCAGGTTGTGCTCAGGTTTAGAACATTTATGCCTTGCTTCAGGCTCTGATTGCACAGCGTGGAAACCACTCATGTCTTGTCGCCAGCACATTGTGTGAAGAACTGCTACGCCAGGGAACTCCTTTGAGCTGCCTTTGGTGTGCTAGGTCCCTGGGTGCGGTGGGTAGTAGCAGGCGTACTGTCTAGGGGACAGTCACTCCGCTTTTGCAACCAGCTTCCTCTTTTGCTGTGCTGAAGCCTCTGTGCGACCACCACCTCTTCCTCCAAACTGCACACCTCACTTGCATGACCTTCATTCCATGTGGGGTCTAGGACCTCATTATCCTCCACATCATCTTCCACCCACTCTTCACCACTGCCCTTCTTGTCAGTCTGCGCACTGTAGAAAACCGCAGCAGTTGGCACCTGTGTTTCGTAATCATCAGAGACGTGCTGCGGTGGTGTTTCCATGTTCTCATCCTGATACAAAAGTGGTTGGGCATCGGTGCACTCAATGTCTTTCACTTCTGGGGCAGGGCTATGTGGATGGCCCAGGGAATGCACACCAGCAGAGTCATCAAAAAGCGTAAGAGACTGCTGCATGACTTGGGGCTCAGACTGCTTGGCTGATTTACAAGGGGCTGAGGTGAAAGACAGATGGCCATGTGGTTCAGGTGCCAACTCTACACTTTCAGCAAGGGAACGGGTGAGAGACAATGTGAAGGAACTGGAGGCATTGTCTGCCACCCAATCTACTATCGCCTGTACTTGTTCTTTCCTCACCATTCGTTGAGCGGCATTCGGGCCTACCATATAACGTTGAAGGTCCTGTCGACTACACGCACCTGAGGAAGGTGTTTCACTTGTGCGTGTAGCTGGCACAGATTGACCATGTCCTCTCCTTGCAACAGGAGCTTCACAAACATCACCAACACCAGCAGCACCAGCAGCACCAGCAGCACCACGACCATGTCCCTTACTTGACGCTCTCCTCATTCTGGACGCAAATGTACTATTTAGCACAAATTTATATTATTTTTTATAACGCTAATCTGTCCCTCACACTAACCGCAGGAACCTCTCCCTACACCAGTATGAGATGATTTTATAACGCTAATCTGTCCCTCACACCAGCAGCAGGAACCTCTCCTTACACCAGTATGAGATGAGTTTATAACGCTAATCTGTCACTCACCCCAGCAGCAGGAACCTCTCCCTACACCAGTATGAGATGATTTTATAACAGTAATCTGTCCTTCACAACAGCAGCAGGAACCTCTCCCTATACTAGTATGAGATGATTTTATAATGCTAATCGTTCCCTCACACCAGCAACAGGAACCTCTCCCTACACCAGCATGAGATGATTTTATAACAGTAATCTGTCCCTCACACCAGCAGCAGGAACCTCTCCCTACACCAGTATGAGATGATTTTATAAAGGTAATCTGTCCCTCACACCAGCAGAAGGAACCTCTCACTACACCAGTGTGAGATGATTTTATAACGCTAATCTGTCCCTCACACCAGCAGCAGGAAACTCTCCCTACACCAGTACGAGATGATTTATAATGCTAATCTATCCCTCACACCAGCGGCAGGAACCGTTCCCTACACCAGTATGCGATGATGTTATAACGGTAATCTGTCTCTCACACCAGCAGAAGGAACCTCTCCCTACACCAGTACGAGATGATTTCATAACGATAATCTGTCCCTCACACCAGCAGCAGGAAGCTCTCCCTACACCAGTATGAGATTATTTTTTAACACTAATATGTCCCTCACACCAGCAGCGGGAACCTCTCCCTACACCAGTAGGAGATGGTTTTATAATGCTAATCTGTCCCTCACACCAGCAGCAGAAACCTCTACCTACACCAGTATGAGATGATCTCATAATGCTAATCTGTCCCTCACACCAGCAGCAGGAACCTCTCCCTACACCAGTATGAGATTATTTTACAACAGTAATCTGTCCATCACACCAGCAGCAGGAACCTATCTCTACACCAGTATGAGATGATTTTATAACGCTAATCTGTCCCTCACAACAGCAGCAGGAACCTCTCCCTACACCACCAGTATGAGATTATTTTATAACGCTAACATGTCCCTCACACCAGCAGCAGTAACCTCTCCCTACACCAGTAGGAGATGGTTTTATAACGCTAATCTTTCCCTCACACCAACAGCAGGAACCTCTCCCTACACCAGTACGAGATGATTTTATAATGCTAATCTGTCCCTCACACCAGCAGCAGGAACCTCTCCCTACACCAGTATGAGATGATTTTTTATTTTAGTATAGTATGACCACATCCCTCTCCAAGGGTGACGACCACACTCCCTGTCTAATGTTAATATTTTAGTAGAGTATGACCACATCCCTCTCAAAGGACGACGACTACACTCCCTGTCTTATGGTAATTTTTTAGTAGAGTATGACCACATCCCTCTCCAAGGACGACGACCACACTCCCTGTCTAATCGTAATATTT
>BLSH010322086.1:504885-545605 GCA_018402905.1 Glandirana rugosa | reverse complement strand
TTTGTTATATCTATTTTTTCGGGTGTACCAGAGGTAAGGTATCCGAGGCTATCGGAGTATCACACGGTTGTTATACGACTTGTACATCAATGTCATCACTAAAAGGATATCCACATACATGTGGGGTATGTTCCTTTTTAAACGCCTTAGTGAAAGACCCTCTTTCTATTTGCGTCACGCCGGTTTCGGTCTGGGGAGTCTTTGTCCGGCCCTTTACCTTTCTGTACAAGGATGAACCCGACTCTAACCTACGTCCTACGGAAAATCCTAGAACGTGTGTCGCAATACAGTAGTTTGCACTGTGTGGTTGGTACGAGGTTAGGCCATACTTTAATGTACAAAGTGTCCACACGAGTTTAGTGTCTCTTTAAGGTCCCCGACATTACCAGACGATCGTTCGGGTTCCGTCCGGACCCGGACCCGGACTTTGTCCCGAAGTTCGGACGGACCAGCAGAACCCGAACTTCCAGGTGTTCGCTCAACTCTAATCATGAATAACAAACTTAAACATAATGTTTTGAGACCATTACAGCCCCTGGAATTTCTCTGTGATTTGAGCACACCTGTGAAACATGTAATTTCATACCGGATTGGAGCATGGTTGGTGTGTCACGTTTGATGACATAACGCTGTGTGCAAGATCCTAAAAGGCATCCTGCATCCAATCTCAGCCCAAGTAGGAACATGTCTTTCCATTTCCCGGCCTGTTTCTGAGGGGTCTGGCTTTGGCCGCACTGCGTTTATCTTTCTCCCAGAAAGTGATTCCGCAAATTTTTCCTTGTATGGGGTGTACATACACCTATAGGAAAATCACTACTGTAACTACATGTTCAGCATATTGTTGGCACACTATGAGGCTATCGGAGCCTATGGAATGGAGACCATGTGGGCTTTTTTATCTATATTGTTTTTAACTCTGGCATGAACAGATGTAAAGTCACATTATGGAATAATTATACAGTAACTTCCTCTGACAATCCCAGTGAAGAAGGAAGATTTCCGAAACATGTCGGATTGAGGCATTTTCTGTATTTTTTTTGTTACCATCTATGATCCATGTGTCATTGCTCCCTTTCATTCCACTGTATTTTAATGTATATGTCTTGCTATGTACCAATAAAATTTTGATATTTTTTACATAAATCTATTGAATGAGTGCCTTTAAAGTCCCAGACCCAGGATTATTCTCTGTTTGTTTTCATACCTACAGAGTGCTCTCGCAAGAAATTAAATTACACTTACCAACATTTTAAATCTCAGGGGGAAAATTATTTACATATCACCCTGGAGGATGAACAATGGGAAAAATATGCACTCTCATACACAAATGCTCTATTAGCTTCAGCATTCAAGAGTTTGTTTAAAACTGCATTTGAGGTGGTACAGATCCTCACAACTTAAGAAAGTGTTCCCTGAGGCATCCAAATAACACTCAAGGGGCTGTGGTGACACAGGCACTATTCTTCACAAATGCTGGAAATTTCCACTTATCACACCCTATATGACACTATCATAAAAATACTCAATCATGACCCTGCTCTTCTGCTAAGCTCCTATTAGAAGTCATTAACACTTTATCTCCTTAATTCAGTCAAAACTCTAATTCCAAGGCACTGGAATGTACCTCACCAGAAACACATGGGCTGTCTGGTTGATTCTAAATTATTTTACTATAGTACATAATCACTGGAAATAGTATCTCCATTTCTGGTCAAGTCTCTTCATAAGGGAAGGGAAGACTAGTGGGAGGGACCACGACCCTGCCCTAATGTCCATATTGGTAAAACCCTCTACTCCTATCTTCCCCACACTAATCTACTCTTCCATCTTTTGCGGAGGAGTCTTCCCTCTCTTCCTTTCTTCCATGTGGCTTTTTTCTTTCTCCCTTTTCTTTTCCTAATCATACTTTTCTTTCAACCATTGGCTTATTCTGAATCTATCTCTGTTCCTGTTTAGAAAAACATACCTTTCTAGCCATATTCTAATGTTAATTCTAGTGTTAAGTAGGCTGATTTCCGGTTTTAAACTATATGTGTCACTTCCATCCATTTAGTCTATGAACATGTGAATTCCACATTATGCTCTATAAATGTAGTTGTGATGTGTGGCCTGGAGATGGCTTTACTAAACATTGTTTGGGTCTTTGCACACCGGGCTTAAGAAAATGCCTAAACTCTTGTACAGAAACGCTTTACATGAGCGTATTTTTCTGCCAAGAACTGACATTTTAAGAGAGTTTAGGAGCATTCAGTGTTTTTTTTTATTTGATTTGGAGGCAAAACAAAGTAGGAATCACATGTTCATTCACATCTTCTTGGGAAGAAACTGGCAAGGGTTAATTTGCCTGAGAAGACTCTGAGACTGTTCATTGGCACAATATTTGACCCCTTCACAGAGTGAGTGGAGGCAACTCCTTTAGAATGTATTCACCACGTGTTCAATGAATGTGGCAACCTGGCAGGTGTGGACATCTTTATCCCTGGCTGCTTGAACCAGCAGGGCTTATACAGTCATGCTCATCTGTCTCTTCTCTTTGGAAGAGTCGGAAGAAGATTGTTTGCCTGGAAGGCTAGGAGACTGCTCAATGATATAAAAGATAACCCTATGAAAGGAGCGTATTAGCCTCATGGGAAAATCTGTTAGGTTTCTTATCCATGGCTGCTTGAACAAAGCAGTATTCATGCAGTCATGTCCATCTGGAAACTCAGAAAGCGGGCTGTTCCACCTGGTATGGTTTGGTGACTTCTCATTGCCAGAGCAGATAACCATTTCCAAGGGTGAGCTGAAACCTCTCCTTTAGAGTGTATTGACAATGTGCTAAATTGTCTGGAAAAGGGGTTTTTGTGGGACTTTCTATGAGGCAGTGACGCAGTCACATGCCGCCATCCCTATTTGCGTATATGCAAGAAAGGAGAAGGGTGGGACTTTAAATGAAGGATGTGGTGGCTCAAAATATTAGGTTTATTAAAAGAGTATATTATGCATATCACATGTCCATATCGAATCTTAGGGTAGACTATACCAAGTATGTAATAATTTCATATAAGAATTTCATATAACTAAAGTTCATATATATATACACATGCATATAAAAATCAATCATTAAATACACTTCATTTGGTACAAAATTTAGAAAACATGATTGATGTAGAACATTTCATTGCGGGTTTATAAAACAAGATGATTGTTAAAAAACACAACATATATTAGCTCTACCTGTTTCGTGATTTTGCATCACTCTTCAGGAGCAAGTGTGTTTTTGTTATCTGTAAATAAATACATAAATAACTAAATGGTCTGACATTAATAGAAAAAAATTATATATAATGAGTATAGGCCCTATATTTTACTCACATAATCTCTATATCTCAGAGTTAAAAATATTGCTGTGGAGCATACCATCTCAGCTCCCGGAAGACACACCCCCAGAGGGCCTGCTACCCTCAATATTTTTAACTCTGAGATATGGAGATTATGTGAGTAAAATATAGGGCCTATACTCATTATATATAATTTTTTTCTATTAATGTCAGACCATTTAGTTATTTATGTATTTATTTACACATGACAAAAACACACTTGCTCCTGAAGAGTGATGCAAAATCACAAAATGTTATTTTTTTTTATCAATCATCATGTTTTATAAACCCACAATGAAATGTTCTACATCAATCATGTTTTCTAAATTTTGTACTGAATGAAGTGTATTTTATGATCAATTTTTATATGCATGTGTATATATATATAAACTTTAGTTCTATGAAATTCTTATATGAAATTATTACGTACTTGGTATAGTCTACCCTAAGATTCGATATGGACATGTGATATGCATAATATACTCTTTCAATAAACCTAATACTTTGAGCCACTGTATCCTTCATTTAAAGTCCTGCCCTTCTCATTTCTTGCATAACGCACTAAATTGATGTGACATCCTATTAGGTGTCATCATCTCTATCCCTGGCTGCTTGAGCCAATAGGATACTTACAGTCATGTCCATCCACATCTTCCTCTTTATAGAGGCTGAAGAGGGATGTTTTGCTTGGGAAAGCTGGGAAAGCTATGAGACTGCTCATTGACAGGGCATATAACCCCTCCACGGGATACGTGGAAATAACTCATTTTGTGTGTATTGGCCACTTGTTTAATGAATGGGACAACCTGTTCTGTATCATTGTCCTCATCTCTGGTTGCTTAACCACTTTACCCCCGGAAGGATTTCCCACTGTAGGACCGGAGCACTTTTTTCAATTTGGCACTGCACTGCTTTAACTAGTAATTGCAATGCTGTACCCAAACAAAATTAGTGTCCTTTTTTCCCACAAATAGAGCTTTCTTTTGGTGGTATTTGTTCACCTCTGCTCTTTTTATTTTTTGCGATATAAATAAAAAAATTATGAAAATTTAGAAAAAAAATTATATTTTCTACTTTTTGTTATTAGAAAAATACAATAAACTAAATTTTAGTCATACATTTTTTGCCAAAATGCATTCAGCCACATGTCTCGGGTAAAAAAAAAGGCAATTAGCGTATATTTATTGGTTTGCGTAAAAGTTATAGCGTCAACTATAGCTTTTATTTTATGACTGCCTATCTTATTTCCTGAGGTGCTATAATGGAAGGGCAGTATGAACCCCCCCCCCCATGACCCCATTTTGGAAAGTAGACGCCCCAAGAAATTATCTGAGAGGCATGTTGAGGCCATGGAATATTTTATTTTTTTGTCGCAAGTGATTGAAAAATGACAAAAACAAAATACACAAAGTTGTCCTTGAAATTATATATTGCTCACACATGGCATGGGTAATTACACCCCAAAATACATTCTGCTGTTTCTCCTGAGTACGGGAATACCCCATGTGTGAGACTTTTTGGGAGCATATCCGCGTACGGGACCCCGAAAACCAATCACCGTCTTCAGGATTTCTAAGGGCAAAAATGTATGCCTTCACCCCACACTACCTATCACAGTTGTGGAGGCCATGAAATTCCCAGATAGCAAAAAAAAACCCAAATGATTCCATTTTGGAAAGTAGACACCCCAAGCTATTTGCTGAGAGGCATCTTGAGTCCATGGAATATTTTATATTTTGCCACAAGTTTTGGGGAAATTACTTTTTTTTTCTTCTGGTGCCACATGCGCCAATTTAGTGATCAAAAAAATGACTAAAAAGTGGCACGCTTGTGTAGTAATTGTCCATGTGCAAATGGTACTCCTTTCCGGATAAAGGTAACCCCAAGCTCCACACAATTTTACTAGCACTCCCCATGTAGTCTGGGCATCCTTCCGGCTCTATGTGACTATCTTTGCCCTCATAAACCATAAAACTACATGTATAGCCCGTGACCCTGTCACACAGCTTATTCATCTTGACCCTGTATCTGCCACACTTGCTGGGGATGTAATGTTTGAAAGCAAGACGGCCAGCAAATGTAATCAGGGACTCGTCCTCGCACAAAACTTGGTTGGGAATAAATTATGCTGTAAACTGCTGATTGAAGTGGTTTATGAGGGGCCGAATTTCGTAGAGCCGGTCATATTCAGGGTCCCCATATGGACGACAGAGTTCATTGTCGCTGAAATGCATGAACCGCAGGATCTGCTCATATCGTGTTCTGACCATGCAAGCAGAGAAGACATACATATGATGAATTGAGTCAGTGAACCAATATAACCGCAATTCGGGTTCTTTATGTATGCCCATGATGAGGGTAAGGCCCAGAAAGGTCTTAAATTTGGAAACCATAATTGGTTTCCAATCTCTGGCAAGTGACAAATGGGGATTAGCGGCAATGTATTGACCAGCATATAAATTGCTTTGGTCCACAATAGATCTATAGAGATCTTCGGTAAAAAACAGTGAATAAAAATCAATGGCCCTAAAGTCAACTGTATTCACCGTGATTCCAGGTTGGCCAGTGAATGGGGAAAGTACAGGTGCTGCATCAGTGGTGGGTTGCCAATCAGGGTTTGCAAGTGCATCAGGAAGGGCACTATGGGCTCTGTGGGCCTGTCTTTGTCTTCTTTGTGGCTGCCAGTCACTACTTGTGCTAGTCACACCAGCTTGGACTGCACTTATGGGACTCGCCACGTCACCAAGTGTTATTGCAGTGCCGGTTGTATGACCAGGATGTACTAGGCCACTTGTGCTTGCCAGGTCACCAGAAGGAGTAGTGGTGTTAGTACTGGTTCTCTGCTCCATACGAGAGCCCTGTGGTTCATGCACCTCAGCGACAGCAGAACGGGATCTGGTACGCCTGACCTTAGCAGGGACCACTCCGTCTTCAGAGCTATCTGTCATGGAGCCACTGTTGTCTATGGGATCGTATGATGAGCCTGAATCTGACAGTGAAGCTTCCCCATCACTCTCATCTGTCATGCTCAACAACGCGTAGGCCTCTTCACTAGTGTACCTCAGATTTGACATGTTGGCTTTTAAATTTATAGGTAAAAAATTGCAGCTGGTTGTCAGAGCCCATTTCAAGTCGCTACCAAAATCACTGTCAGATTTCGCAGGGATCGGGTGTGATCTCTGCGAATGCTGCAGATATGTGTTCTGTGTTTGGTGTCAGCGATCTATTGATCCTGCACTTGGGTGGGCTGGGCTGGGCCGGAGGGGCTAAAAGCAGGTGCTAGCAGGTATCTGGGCTGATCCCGTTAACGCCACGGTTATTAGAACCCTAATCTAGTGGGGACGCTAATATAGATCTGATTAGACATTGATCTGATCAGATACTGCAATTGTATCTAACACCTATCTAATGTTTGTGTATGCGTGTCAGAGTACCTAACTGGCCCTGCATGTTGTTTACGCAGACCCTAACGCACGATAAAACCCAACTGAGGTCACCGCCGGGCGATCAGGGGTTAAAACCTATAAAAGGTATGTATATATTATATATACGGCGGGTAACCTGATGGGGAACAACAACTACTTATACTATACTTGTACTTATACTATACTTATACAGTGATCACAGGTGAAAGGGGGCAATCAAGGGGTTAAAAGCTTTATTGGGGGGGTATTTACACCTACCTAGGCCTACTACTGTCTACCCTAACACTGACTAGGGTCACAAGTACAGTGATCAGTGAACGATCTGATCGCTGCACTCAGTGACACAGTGACAGGGGGCGACAGGAGTGAAGGGGTTAACTGGGGGGGGGCGATCAGGGGGCGATCAAAGGGTTAAAAGTGTGCCGATGTGTACTGGTGTCAGTGTAGTGTTGTGCAACTCACGTTTTTGATGTCCTCTCTCCTCTCTGCAACGGAAAAGAATGTAGAGAGAGGAGATGACATCACTTCCCCTGTCTGTGTTTACATTCCATAGACAGGGGAGGCATCCCATTCGCTGGGACCAATCAACAGGAATAGTCCAAAATTAATTGGTCTATTCCTGTGGATTGAATGGTCCTGTAGTGAATCAGACCACCATGACCATGCTGGGGGAGCGCGCACGTGCCCCCTAGCCGTGCCCACGATCGCCGCTTATATACTGAAGAGAGCCACACTGCCGCAGTAAATATGCGGTAGCCGGTTAAATAAAGCAAGATTCATACAGTCATGTTCCTCCACATCTTCCCCTTTAGAGAGTCTGAAGAGGCTATTTTGCTTGGGAAGACTATGAGACTGGTCATTGTCAGAACATACAACCTCTTCACAGAGTGAGTGGAAACACTCCTTTTGAGTGTATTGGCCACTTGATCAATGAATGTGACAACCTGTTCGGTATCATCACCCTCATCTCTGGTTACTTGAACAAAGCAAGATTCATACAGTCATGTTCATCCACTTCTTCTTTATTGAAGAGCCTAAAGAGGGCTGTTTTCACAGGTTTTTGAATGCCACTTAAAGCAGCCCAGAAAAATAATTAAATTCAATAATTCAATAAAATAGTTTTCTTAGTAACAAACCCTAAAGTGTTTTGTTCAGAACAGCAATAAAAAGGTAGGAATTTGCAACAGAATTACAATAATATTCTGCGATATACAAAAACCAATAAAATTGTAGACTAGAGTTGAGTGAACCCAGACTGTAAAGTTCGGGTCCGTTCCGGACTTGGGGGTGTCCGTGCTCAGAACCCGGACATTTGAAAAAAAGTCCGGGTTCGGGCTCGGTATTTGGGTATTTTGCGCTCCTTTTCTATAGCTGCAGGGCCGCCAATCAACAAGCGTTTTACTTGTTTGCCCTTAGAAGCCATCACAACCATGCCTACTAATGGCATGGCTGTGATTGGTCAGTGCATCATGTGACCCAGACTATTTTTGGCGCCTGTTAAATAGATGCAGGGCAGCCAATCAACAAGCGTTTCACTCGTTTGCCATTAGAAGCCATCACAGCCATGCCTACTAATAGCATGGCTGTGATAGGCTAGTGCATCATGTGATCCAGCCTCTATATGAGCTGGAGTCAAGTATGCCACATGTCACATCGTCTCAGGCTAGTGTAGGGAGAGCATGCTGCCAGTGCAGTGAGGGACAGATTACTGATCTAATATCATCTCATCCTGCATTACAGACAGATTCCTGGTGTGAGGGGAAAGCTTAACATTCTAAAACCATCTGATACTGGACTAGGTAGAGTTTACTAGTGCTGTGAGGGATAGATTACCGATCTAATATCATCTCATCCTCCATTACAGACAGGTTCCTGGCGGTGCTGTGAGGGGAAAGCTTAGCGTTCTAAAACCATCTGATACTGGACTAGGTAAAGTTTACTAGTGCTGTGAGGGACAGATTATTGTTCTAAAATGATTTCCTAGTGCTATAGGAAGAGGTCCCTGCTGGTGCTGTGATGGACAGATTATTGTTCTATAATCATCTCATAGTGCTATAGGGAGAGGTTCCTGCTGGTGCTGTGAGGGACAGATTGTTGTTCTAAAATTATCTCCTACTGCTATAGGGAGAGGTTCCTGCTGGTTCTGTGAGGGACAGATTATTGTTCTAAAATCATCTCCTAAAAAAAGCACTCTCTGCAAAACGTCAGCTTTCCTCAAGTGGGAAAAAGATCTAGGTAGGAACTTTAGCGAAAAACAATGGGCATACGCATGCAACAACACATATAAAACCACAAAGTGCACTACCCTCTGGGAGCTCTCTACCAAGTTACTACAAAGATGGTACCTGACTCCTGATAGAATTTCCAAATTCAGCCCAAACACATCGGACCAATGTTGGAGAGAATGCGGACACAGAGGGGATCTTTTCCATACACTTTGGCAGTGCCCTAAGTTAAAAAAGTACTGGAACTCAATCTTTAACCTCATAACCGATATAACCCAGAATCCATTGCCACCCATGCCTAGCCTAGCCCTCCTGTCCTTAGGCATAGAAACCCTACCTACCGAAACGCGCCAAGTAACCACCTACATCCTCTTAGCAGCGAAGCTATGCATCACCAGAAAAACTGGTGGAAAAACTCGCAAACCCCATCCATCGGGGAAGTAATAGAATTGACCCATCTCCACCATACGCATGAGCAGTTCTTAGCATACCAAGTAGGAAAAGTTAATAAATTCCTGCAAACATGGAAGCTCTGGTCCACTTGGAAACAATTAAACATTGATGCTCTGTTGCCATGATGATGTCTCATATAACCCACCTGACTTATGTTCACCATTTATACTGTGTACTTCAAAGTTGTTCTTATTCTGTTGTATTCTAAGGTTGTCTTCCCTTATTTACTTCTATAAGCAACTTTCTTCGAGAAATGAATAAATATTTTATTGGAAAATGGGCTATGTTACCTCGTCCCCCGCCACAGCTTGATCCTATATGGGGTGGCTGGAGATTTGAGGTAACCTCCATTAAGACACGCCAAGCACTAGTTGCATGCCTACGATTCCTCTGTAGATGTGACTGCATCGTGCTTATGACATATGACCTCAACCGTAGGCCTCAATATACCTTGTCCATTGTAACACAACTGTATGACAATATAGTTTTTTTGTTATTGTTGTATATGCTGAAAAACAATAAAAACTATTGAATTAAAATCATCTCCTACTGCTAGAGGGAGAGTTTCCTGCTGGTGCTGTGAGGGGCAGATTATTGTTCTAAAATCATCACCTAGTGCTATATAGAGAGGTTCCTGCTGGTGGTGCGAGGGACAGATTATTGTTCTAAAATCATCACATACTGCTAGAGGGAGAGGTTTCTGCTGGTGCTGTGAGGGACAGATTATTGTTCTAAAATCATCTTCTAGTGCTATAGGGAGAGGTTTCTGCTGGTGCTGGGAGGGACAGATTATTGTTCTAAAATCATCTCCTAGTGCTATAGGGAGAGGTTCCTGCTTGTGCTGTGAGGGACAGATTATTGTTCTAAAATCATCTCCTAGTGCTTTAGGGAGAGGTTCCTTCTGGTACTGTGAGGGACAGATTGTTGTTCTAAAATCATCTCCTAGTGCAATAGGGAGAGGTTCCTGCTGGTGCTGTGAGGGACAGATTCTTGTTCTAAAATCATCTCCTACTGCCATAGGGAGAGGTTACTGCTGGTGCTGTGAGGGACAGATTATTGTTCTAAAATCATCACCTAGTGCTATAGGGAGAGGTTCCTGCTGGTGCTGTGAGGGACAGATTATTGTTCTAAAATCATCACATACTGCTAGAGGGAGAGGTTCCTGCTGGTGCTGCGAGGGACAGATTATTGTTCTAAAATCAGATCCTACGGCTATAGGGAGAGGTTCCTGCTGGTTCTGTGAGGGACAAATTATTGTTCTAAAATCATCTCCTACTGATATAGGGAGAGGTTCCTGCTGGTGCTGTGAGGGATATTTTGTTCTAAAATCATCTCTTAGATTATTGTTCTAAAATCATCTCCTAGTGCTATAGGGAGAGGTTCCTGCTGGTGCTGTGAGGGACAGATTATTGTTCTTAAATCATCTCCTAGTGCTATAGGGAGAGGTTACTGCTGGTGCTGTGAGGGACAGATTATTGTTCTAAAATCATCACATACAGCTAGTGGGAGAGGTTCCTGCTGGTACTGTGAGGGACAGATTATTGTTCTAAAATCATCTCCTACTGCTATAGGGAGAGGTTCCTGCTGGTGCTGTGAGGGGCAGATTATTGTTCTAAAATCTTCACTTAGTGCTATAGAGAGAGGTTTCTGCTGGTGGTGTGAGGGACAGATTATTGTTCTAAAATCATCACATACTGTGAGAGGGAGAGGTTTCTGCTGGTGCTGTGAGGGACAGATTATTGTTCTAAAATCATCTTCTAGTGCTATAGGGAGAGGTTCCTGCTGGTGCTGTGAGGGACAGCTTATTGTTCTTAAATCATCTCCTAGGGAGAGGTTCCTGCTTGTGCTGTGAGAGACAGATTATTGTTCTAAAATCATCTCCAACTGCTTTGGGAGAGGTTCCTGCTGGTGCTGTGAGGGACAGATTATTGTTCTAAAATCATCTCCTACTGCTATAGGGAGAGGTTCCTGCTGGTGGTATGAGGGACAGATTATTGTTATAAAATCATCACCTAGTGCTATAGGTAGAGGTTCCTGCTGGTGCTGTGAGGGACCGATTATTGTTCTAAAATCATCACATACTGCTAGAGGGAGAGGTTCCTGCTGGTGCTGTGAGGGACATATTATTGTTAAAAAATCATCTCCTACTGCTATAGGGAGAGGTTCCTGCTTGTGCTGTGAGGGACAGATTATTGTTCTTAAATCATCTCCTAGTGCTATAGGGAGAGGTTACTGCTGGTGCTGTGAGGGACAGATTATTGTTCTAAAATATCACATACTGCTAGAGGGAGAGGTTCCTGCTGCTCCTGTGAGGGATAGATTATTGTTCTAAAATCATCTCATCATAGTGCTATAGGGAGAGGTTCCTGCTGGTGCTGTGAGGGGCAGATTATTGTTCTTAAATCATCTCCTAGTGCTATAGGGAGAAGTTCCTGCTGGTGCTGTGAGGGACAGATTATTGTTCTAAAATAATCCCATACTGCTAGAGGGAGAGGTTTCTGCTGGTGCTGTGAGGGACATATTATTGTACTAAAATCATCTTCTAGTGTTATGGGGAGAGGTTCCTGCTGGTGCTGTAAGGGACATATTATTGTTCTAAAATCATCTTCTAGTGCTATAGGGAGAGGTTCCTGCTTGTGCTGTGAGGGACAGATTATTGTTCTTAAATCATCTCCTAGTGCTATAGGGAGAGGTTACTGCTGGTGCTGTGAGGGACAGATTATTGTTCTAAAATCATCACATCCTGCTATAGGGAGAGGTTCCTGCTGGTGCTGTGAGGGACAAATTATTGTTCTAAAATCATCTCCTACTGCTATAGGGAGAGGTTCCTGCTTGTGCTGTGAGGAACAGATTATTGTTCTAAAATCATCTCCTAGTGCTTTAGGGAGAGGTTCCTGTTGATACTGTGAGGGACAGATTGTTGTTCTAAAATCATCTCCTAGTGCAATAGGGAAAGGTTCCTGCTGGTGCTGTGAGGGACAGATTATTGTTCTAAAATCATCACATACTGCTAGAGGGAGAGGTTCCTGCTGCTCCTGTGAGGGACAGATTATTGTTCTAAAATCATCTCATCATAGTGCTATAGGGAGAGGTTCCTGCTGGTGCTGTGAGGGGCAGATTATTGTTCTAAAATCATCTCCTACTGCTATAGGGAGAGGTTCCTGCTGATGCTGTGAGGAACAGATTATTGGTCTAAAATCATCTCCTAGTGCTATAGGGATAGGTTCCTGCTGGTGTTGTGAGGGACATATTATTGTTCTAAAATCATCACATACTGCTAGAGGGAGAGGTTCCTGCTGGTGGTATGAGGGACAGATTATTGTTCTAAAATCATCTCCTAGTGCTATAGGGAGAGGTTCCTGCTGGTGCTGTGAGGGACAGATTATTGTTCTAAAATAATCACATACTGCCAGAGGGAGAGGTTTCTGCTGGTGCTGTGAGGGACAGATTATTGTTCTAAAATCATTTTCTAGTGCTAAAGGGAGAGGTTCCTGCTGGTGCTGTGAGGGACATATTATTGTTCTAAAATCATCTCCTAGTGCTATAGGGAGAGGTTACTGCTGGTGCTGTGAGGGGCAGATTATTGTTCTAAAATCATCACCTAGTGCTATAGGGAGATGTTCCTGCTAGTGCTGTGAGGGACAGATTATTGTTCTAAAATCATCACATACTGCTAGAGGGAGAGTTTCCTGCTGGTGCTGTGAGGGACAGATTTTTGTTCTAAAATCATCTCCTAGTGCTATAGGGAGAGGTTCCTGCTTGTGCTGTGAGGGACAGATTATTGTTCTAAAATAATCTCCTAGTGCTTTAGGGAGAGGTTCCTGCTGGTGCTTTGAGGGACAGATTGTTGTTCTAAAATCATCTCCTAGTGCAATAGGGAGAGGTTCCTGCTGGTGCTGTGAGGGAGAGATTCTTGTTCCAAAATCATCTCCTACTGCTATAGGGAGAGGTTACTGCTGGTGCTGTGAGGGACAGATTATTGTTCTAAAATCATCACATACTGCTAGAGGGAGAGGTACCTGCTGCTCCTGTGAGGGACAGATTATTGTTCTAAAATAATCTCATCATAGTGCTATAGGGAGTGGTTCCTGCTGGTGCTGTGAGGGGCTGATTATTGGTCTAAAATCATCTCCTACTGCTATAGGGAGAGGTTCCTGCTGGTGCTGTGAGGGACAGATTATTGTTCTAAAATCATCTCCTAGTGCTATAGGGATAGGTTCCTGCTGGTGCTGTGAGGGGCAGATTATTGTTCTAAAAGCATCACATCCTTCCAGAGGGAGAGGTTCCTGCTGGTGCTGTGAGGGGCAGACTATTGTTCTAAAATCATCTCATCATAGTGCTATAGGGAGAGGTTCCTGCTGCTGCTGTGAGGGACAGATTATTGTTCTAAAATCATCTCCTAGTGCTATAGGGAGAGGTTCCTGCTGATGCTGTGAGGGGCAGATTATTGTTCTAAAATCATTACATCATAGTGCTACAGGGAGAGGTTCCTGCTGCTCCTGTGAGGGACAGATTATTGTTCTAAAATCATCTCATCATAGTGCTACAGGGAGAGGTTCCTGCTGCTCCTGTGAGGGACAGATTATTGTTCTAAAATCATATCATACTGGTGTAGGGAGAGGTTCCTGCTGCTGCTGTGAGCGGTGCATTTCTTGCACAAAAATAAAAAGTACATCTACCTTGCTGTTTTCCAAAAAAAAAAGAAGAAGGATTTATTATTCTTTTTTTTTGTATTAATAAATAGTGCTACATAATACATTTGCGGCCAGAATGAGGAGAGCGCCAAATAAGGGACGTGGTCGTGGTGCTGCTGGTGTTGGTGGTGTTGGTGAAGTTCCTGTTGCAAGGAGAGGATGTGGTCGATTTGTGCCAGCTACACGCACAAGTGAAACACCTTCTTCAGGCGAGGGTAGCCGACAGAACCTTCGTTATATGGTAGGCCGAATGCCGCTCAGCGAATGGTGAGGCCAGAACAAGTACAGGCAATAGTAGATTGGGTGGCTGACTGTGCCTCCAGTTCCTTCACATTGTCTCCCACCCGGTCCCTTGATGAATGCTCAGAGTTGGCACCTGAACCCCATGGCCATCTGTCTTCACCTCAGCCCCTTGTAAATCAGCCAAGCAGTCTGAGCCCCAAGTCATGCAAGAGTCTCTTATGCTTTTTAATGACTCTCCTGGTGTGCTTTCCGTGGGCCATCCACATAGCCCTGCCCCAGAAGTGGAAGACATTGAGTGCACCGATGCCCAACCACTTCTGTTGCAGGATGCGGACATGGAAACACCAGCGCAGCACATTTCTGACGATGACGAAACCCAGGCGCCAACTGCTGCGCCTTTCCACAGTGCGCAGACTGACAAGGAGGGCAGTGGTGAAGAGTGGGTGGAAGATGATGTGGAGGAGGATGATGAGGTTCAGGACCCCACATGGAATGAAGGTCATGCAAGTGACGTGTGCAGTTTGGAGGAAGAGGGGGTGGTCGCAGAGGCACCAGCACAGCAAAAGAGGAAGCAGGTTGCAAAAGCTAAGCGAGCGCCCCTAAACAGTATGTCTGCTACTAGCCACCGCACCCAGGGACCTAGCACACCAAAGGCAGCTCAAAGGCGTTCCCTGGCATGGCAGTTCTTCAGACATTGTGCTGACGACAAGACATGAGTGGTTTGCACGCTGTGCAATGAGATCCTGAAGGGAGGCATAAACTTTCTAAACCTGAGCACAACCTGCATGACCAGGAATCTAAATTCAAAGCACAAGCTGCAGTGGAATAAGTGCCTCAAAATCCAAGAAAGGTCTCGGCCTCCTCCTGCTTCCTCTTCTGCTGCTGCCTCGGCCTCTTCCTCCTCCTCTACCGTGCCAGTGTCACCTGCCACCCATCAAACAGACGATGTGACAGCAACGCCACCATGTCCGCCACCGTCCCCAAGCATTTCCACACGGTCCCATGGAAGCTTACAGCTCTCCATCTCCCAAACATTGGAGAGAAAGAGGAAGTACCCCCCACCCACCTGCAATCCCTGGCCCTGTATGCTAGCATCTCAAAATTCCTGGCCTTTTAAATGCTGTCATTCCATCTGGTGGACACGGACAGTTTTAAAAACCTGATGGTGGTGGCTGTCCCACAGTACGTGGTTCCCAGCCGCCACTACTTTTCTAGGCGAGCCATCCCTTCCCTGAACAAACAAGTCGGAGATGAGATCAAGTGTGCACTGTGCAACGCCATCTGTGGCAAGGTCCACATAACCACTGATACGTAGACCAGTAAGCACGGGCAGGGATGCTATATCTCGCTAACTGCACACTGGGCAAATGTAGTGGAGGGTGGGCCTGAGGCGGCTAGCCATTTGGGGCATGTCCTTCCGCCACCCAGGATTGCAGGGCATTTCTTTTTGCCTCCTGTTGACTTCTCCTCCTACTGCGCTTCCTCCTCCTCCTCTACCACCTCCTCATCCGCTCAGCGTAACACCTTCACCACCAACTTCAGCACATCTAGGGGGAAACGAGAGCAGGCCTTTTTTTAAAACTGATATGTTTGGGGGATAAACCCCACACTGCACAGCAGCTGTGGATGGGCATTGAACAACAGACCGATGAGTCATTGTTGCCACTGAGCCTCAAGCTCGGCCTGGTGGTGTGCGATAATGGGCGAAATCTCGTAGCAGCTCTGGGCCTAGTTTGACGCACATCCCTTACCTGGCGCATGTGCTGATTTTGGTGGTGCAGAAATTTCTAAAAAACTACCCGGATATGTCAGAGCTGCTGCAGAAAGTGTGGGCCGTCTGTGCACGCTTTCGGCGTTCTCACACTGCTGCTGCTCACCTGTCTGCGCTACAGCAGAACTTTGGCCTTCCCGCTCACTGCCTCCTATGCAACGTGCCCACTAGGTGGAACTCCACCTTGCACATGCTGGATAGACTGTGCGAGCAGCAGCAGGCAATAGTGGAGTTTCAGCTGCAGCACGCACGGGTCAGTCGCTCTGCGGAACAGCACCACTTCACCACCAACGAGTGGGCCTCCATGTAAGACCTGTGTACCATATTGCGGTGTTTTGAGTACTCCACCAACATGGCCAGTGCCGATGATGCTGTTCTCAGCGTTACTATCCCACTTCTATGTCTCCCGGGCGATGATGGAAGAGGATGTGGCACAGGAGGAAGAGGAGGAGGAAGAGGGGTCATGTCCACGGTTATCAGGCCAGTCATTCACGAGTGGCTAGGAAGGTGGGTTCCTGCACCAGCATAGGTCAGGTCAAAAATTTTCAAGCCAGGGCACAGTTCTGGAGGATGAGGAGGACGAGGAAGATGATGAGGAGGAGGAGGAGGAGGAGGAGGAACTGTGTTCACAACAGGGTGGCACCCAATGCAGCTTGTGGGCATCACTGGAGCGTGGCTGGGGGGATACGGAGGACACAGATGATACACCTCCTACAGAGGACAGCTTGTCTTTGCCTGTGAGCAGCCTGGCACACATGAGCGACTACATACTGCAGTGCCTGCTCAATGACAGCCGAGTTGCCCACATTGTAACTTGTGCTGATTACTGGGTGGCCACCTTGCTGAATTCCACTTACAAGGACAACGTGCGTCCTTAATTCCCTCACTGGAGCGTGATCGGAAGATACGCAACTACAAGCGCACGCTGGTAGACGCGCTGCTGAGGGCATTCCCAAATGACACAGGGGGCTCAGTGGAAGCACAAGGCGAAGGCGGAGGAGGAGCAAGAGGTCACCAACGCAGCTGTGGCACTGCCAGCACCTCAGAAGGCAGGGTTAGCATGGCCGAAATGTGGAAAAGCTTTGTCCGCAGCACACCACAACAAACAGCACCACCAGCTTATAGGCAACGTCTTAGCAGGAGGCAGCATTTCAGCAACATGGTGGAACAGTATGTGCGCACACGCCTACACGTACTGGCTGATGGGTCTGCCCCATTCAACTTCTGGGTCTCCAAATTCAGCACATGGCCTGAGCTTGCTCTTTATGCCTTGGGGGTGCTGGCCTGCCCTGCAGCCAGTGTATTGTCTGAACATGTGTTTAGCACGGCAGGGGGTGTTATCACAGACAAGCTCATCCGCCTGTGCACAGCCAATGTGGACAAGCTAACGTTTATTAAAATGAACCAGGCATGGATCCCACAAGGCTTGTTTGTACCTTGTACAGAATAGCCATTTATACTGGCCTCACACAGCCATTGGTATACTTGTTTTTTTTAAATCTGTCTCAATATTTTGGGGGCTACCCCAATTAGAAAAAAAAACCAAACAAACAAAAAACAGTGTTGGTTACCTCCGCCTCCTCCTCCTCCACCACCTACACTGTCACGGTCATGGCCTAGTCAACCTCTAGGCTCCTACTCCACATCCACCTCCTCCTCCCAGTTGTATTGTTTTTATGTGATTTTAAGTTATTTTCCTATCCACATTTGTGTGCACGGCACCTGTCCTACTCTTACCCCCATTTTGCTTCCAATTGCAGCCCTCTAGCCCTTTCCAGGAATTTTTTACAGCCATTTTTGTGCCCAAAAGTTCCGGTCACCATTGACTTCAATGGAGTTCGGGGTCCGGGGTCAAGTTTGGTACCGAACTCGAACTTTTCCGCAAAGTTCGGCCGATCCAGACGAACCCAAACATCCAGGTGTCCGCTCAACCCTATTGTAGACATCATAAAAGCATGATTCTCCCCCTTTTCTTTCTTATTTTTTGGTGAAAAACTGGAGAGCACAAATAAATATGAAAGGATGTCCTATATTTCACCAGGCAATAGCTGGCTACAGTAGTCATCCACACGCAACTCCTCTACCTTCTCTGGGAATGCTGTTTTTTTTTAAGGGGTTGGCACAATGGCACAATAGTAACGCAAACATGAGAAGCCACCAATGGGTTAATGCCATGTGTAAACAGACAAAGTATTACTTTGTCCACCTGTTATGCAGACTACTCCCTGTGGAGGAGGTCAAGGTAGAACAATACCCAGCAATGCAGCATTCATTTGGATACAAAGCATTTTAAATTTCACTCACCCACCCTCCACAATCCGACTGTAACACCGGCACAGCGTGGGTGCACGTGCCTAGGGTAGACTCTGCTTATGCCGCTGCCCACTTACCATGGACTCACTGGACCCCAGACAAGGCTGGTAGCCACAATAAAAGCTGATAAAAGCCGTGACCAGCAGCGGGGCTCCCTGAATTATAGGTCATTTAGCCGAGACACCAGGGACTGTATCCAACTTAATCCATACGCATGGATGGACAGCCAGCCCTTTAGACCTGCCAGGTAGAGGAGCACACCAAGGTCCTGCACATAGGAGGAAAAAATAAGAACGCCGAGGCTGTAGGTGGGCTCAAATTAATATGAGTTAGGTCCTGGAATCACGGGGGAGCAGAGCCTGTACTCAGCTGTGCTGACATGGAGACCATGGATGTTCAAGATCGACCCCTTACTCCATTCTATGATCAGCCCAGTCTCATTGACTCTCTGACCACAGGGGGCATGCAGGCAGCTCACACATGGGAGGACATACATGGACGCCCTCTTGGCAATTAAGGCCTGCACTGTAGCCGTCTTTTGGCTATAGCTCGGACGCAAAGAGGTTAATGCATAGAGTGCATTAAGAGACAAAAACCTTCTTCCTTTTGAATCACTTTGTCAATGGGAAGGACATTGGGAAAATTAGTAGACTTCCATGTTGCTATTCAATTAGACAGCAGTGGGAAACACATTAGTTATAGTATATAACAAGTCGGGCGTGTCAGTATCAGACAATAGCACTTTTAGGGGGAGTCCCTTTTTTAGGGGTTCTTACTAAAGCTATACACAGTATATATATTTACTTCAAAGGTTATACAAAACATTTCAACAAGACAGATTCAGAGGTTACTATAGTGTTAAGAATTGATATTATGATTAGCATAAAGTCTCTCCTAATAGATAAATAAGGGTGGAAAAGTTATATGTTTGTAAAATGTAATTACATCCACTGAGCTATGAGGACAAGGTGACAAATCTGCATAATGGCATTTTGACAATGTTACATTCATAGATTGTTCAAACAAAGCTACAATATCTTTTGAGTGGCATTTGTCTCTGTGGTTTCTTTTGCAAAGTGACATTACCAAAACTAATGACGAGATTTTAGAATGTCTCATTTTGTAAATGGGATTCATTTTGGCATCTTATTTCTGAAAATGCCATTGTGTGGTGCATTTAACATTTCTTGCCACGTACAATTCTATTATGAAAATGCAAATGGAAAGTTTATTATTGTTAATTGTACTCATTTCTATTTTTGACAGATGTTCAATATGTAATAATGAGCTCCTGCTTTTCCAGCCACATTTTCTGTTTTAGACAGAAACTCAAAAGGCCAGAATGGGGAACGCAGCCAAAGCCAAATTCAAGAAAGCCTTTTTTTTTTGGATATGTAAATTTTAGAATGCAAAATGAAACATTTGAATTGTATAACTAATCAAGGAAAACATGTCAACAGAAATCACGGAGAGACTACAGCCAGTTTTATTGCCCAAGGGTTCAATACTTACCACTTTGTTTACCATCTGAGCTATTTCCTTTAATCAGCTGCTCACACAGCACTTTTAAATCACAGGAGACGCCATCGTCATGACAACAATAGCACGCACAACAGGGCAAGTTAATCTTCTAAGAATAGGGAGCTTGAGCTCAGGTTTAGAAACCAACTCGTTGTTTGATCAGTATCCATTAAATAGATACAGTGAAGGCAAAATAATAATAAAAAAAGAGTGATATAAAATACAATACAATAAATGTGATCTGAAAACTTAATTAAAGCATTAGACTCAAAAGTGAAATGTGCTAGGCAGATGGATGCACAGCAAGTGTCTTACAGCAATGGGACACCATAGCTCATCATACATACTATATAGTTATGTAGGCTGACAGTGAAAGGAGCGAACACATTAAAGTAGTTACGTCCTTTGCAGTTGGCAGTTCATAATAAACAGATCTGGCAAATATATAAATAAAAAATGCCTTTTCCATGTAGGATTATTGGAAAGCAAGTTGCGTGCAACACAAGAGCTTTTTGTGGCAACTGGACCATCTAGACACAGTTTGAGTGGCCCACTAAACATTTCCTGACCTCTCTCTGGGATTCGGGATTGTACCTTATGAATAAGTTATTTGATGGCAGCTGTCTGGAATGCATTAAAGAAAAGCATGCCATCGCAGATCTATTGGGGGTAGGCACTCATGAACTGCATTTCCCATTTGAAATTAACCTTGGCCCATGAACAAGTCTATTACACATTTTGTCATAGAGAAACAAGTCAATGATTTTCCTCTAACTAAGGTGAGGGCATCTCTGAACCATCTCAAAGAGCAGCTAAGAGGTCCCTTTTCCTGCTGAGAATCAATCTATAGCCACACTAAAATAAAAACGTCAAAATTGTAAGATAAAAACAATATTTAAAAGGATATTTATGATTGCTCAGTTTTTTTGCTGTTCAAAGTTCAGCACATCAATGCTGTTACGTTCAAACACTACTTTTTTCTCGAAAGCACTTCTTTTTCTTGGGAAGGACTGCAGATAGAGGCCAGATAGTGACATTAAGATTATGTCAGTATAGTTTTACCTCAATAATGCTACCTCGTACAGCAATTTTGGCTACACTGGAAAAAGATTATTTATACAATGAGACATGATAAAGAATGTGAGGTATATGGCAATGTTATACAGATGTTCGGGGGAACTCAATTTATAAACAGGACATTTATGATCAGTCAGACAAGCAGATTAAAGACTTATTGCAAAATATATCTTTCGTCTCATTTTATTTACTGTAATCTCAAAGGAAATGTGTCATATTTTTTAAATTGATCTTTTTTGGTATAATGTACAATATAACAAAAAGATCAGCTTGATGCATATAATCTTATCAATGTGTGTGGATGCTTTAAAAGCCTTGTTTCCATGTATATTTTTTGATGATATACATTATGTACGTAAGGGTGGCCATATTTACTCATTAGCATGCACGCTTGTGATTACTGTGAGTTATTGCTCCTTCTACTAGTGTAAGTATATAGGATTGTTTTAATAAAGGCAAATAGGTTGTTCACTATGTAATGGAAAATGCACTTTGTAATTTTCCTTTAGTTTAGTGAATAGGGAGAAGCATCTGCTGACTTCCACCATCCAATTATGTGCAAACAGGTATATATATATTTTAAATTTCTTGCACATGATTGAATTTTATTTATAAATTGAAATTTCACATTCACTAACCTAAGGAAAATGCAACATACCTTGCAAAGTGAAAATTTCCTTTTAAAATGAACACCCTATTTGGCTTTAGTACATTTAACCCCTAGGGGTGAACTGACTCCATGTATGAAAGGGAAGAGTAATATGAGTATACAGTACATCATGAATCAAATGCCTTTAGCATTTGTCTGAGGCTGCTTTATGCCCAGTTAGACATGTTTGTATAACACTGTCTGTTGAGGTTATCATGAATAGCTGTTTTACTATACATTGTTCATCTATGTCTTTTTAAACAATTTTGTACAAATAAAATGTATATATTTTGAATATTTTTGTTTAATAATTAGGTGCAGGGCTGGCCCAAGAAATTGTGCTGCCTGGGTCCAATAATGAAATGCTGCCCCCACCCCACAAAAAAAACATGCCCCCCAAAAGGCCCCCCATACATTATTTTATATCATGATAATTAAAACTAAAATCACATTTATCAGGAAGTCATATTTGCATGCAACAGCACCTTGTCTATATGCAAAATGATATGACATACCATTATGATCAATTCCAAGGGATGGGCTAGGGCAGTATAGAGGAAGCCAGGGCAGTATAGGGTCAGGCTAGTGCAGTATATAGACCTGCTGGGGTAGTATAGGGGCATGCTAGGGTATTATATAGGCAGGCTATGGTAGTATGGGGACAGGCTGGGTAGTATATAGACAGGCTAGGGTAGCATATAGACAGGCTAGGGTAGTATATGGACAAGCTTGAAAGGGTCTTGTAAAATGCCCCCTTAATGTCTACATTGCTCTAAAGCTGGATTGCTCCTTTAAGTGTATTATTTTGCTTAAGATGTAAGTTTTGAAGGATTATTGCATAACAAATGAGTTTGATTGAAACTAAAAAAAAGGAACTTGCAAAATGTGCCAGACACTAGCTGTCTGGGCTGAGGAGGGGCATTTTCAATATTCTAAGTGACATAATGGTTCTGCCCACAGATACAGGTGTAATGATTATACAAATGTGTACAATCATAATTGGCTAATTGAATAAGTAAAGGAAACCTGTCATTTGGACAAATACCACTTATTGGTTGGAGATAATTACTGACACCCACCTTATCCTGTGTTTAAAAGAGCCTGTACAAGGAAGAATAAACAGAGATTGTGTGTGCAATATATTTGTGTTTCCCGTATTACTTTGCATACACTGTCTCCTGCATGCAAATTCAGGTGTGGCCAATGGAAAGATGTTGGCAAATAAGGTATGTAATTAGATGATAATAAGGTGATAGTCAGGACTAGAGGTAATAGATAAAATGTATGTTTACAGTTGATGGTGTCAGAATTAAAAATACTGTGGAAAATTAGATAATATGCTTAAATAGATTAAGTAGTATTAATGGAGCTGGGTTCATGGTAGATTTGGTAGGGATTTAAGTTAATAGGGGGAAAAAGTTGTTTTTCCAGCAGTATTTTGTTGGGAGGGGGTGAGGCCACTGAAGTGACTAAATTATTTAACTACAGAGTTGCACCTTGGTCCCCCCCGTTAGGAAAAGACTGTTTTTGAGGCCAGAAAGGGCGCCAAACGGCTCCATTTAAGCTCACAATGCCCAGCAGCCAGTGGTGTCCATTCTACAACATGTGAGTGTTCCTGAGCGACCTGATTTCCTGAGTATCTGTTCCTGTGACCCGGCTTGACCTGGACCCTGTTGATTTCTGCCTGCACCGACCCCCAGCTTGCCCACGACAACTCTTCTGCTTGATCCCTCTGTACTTCTGCTGCCAGCCCGTTAACAACCCTGCCTGCACCTGACGACTCTTCTGCCTGAACCCTTTGTACCACATTGCCAGCCCATTGCCGACCCAGCCTGCATGACCACTCGCTACCTGCACGGGCTTCACTGGACTTCTCACACCACCACCAGTGACCCTGTCCAGCCCTCGTGCCCCCCTGAGCTCCTGCCCTCTCTGTCTGCTCTACCAGGGAACCTTGAACCAGGGCCGCAAGAGTGGCTGCTTCCTGCATAAGACAGACTCCACCACCAGGTGTGACACCCCCCAATATGACAGACGCCTCCAGAAGAAGTGGCGTACTGTTTGGTGTGGCAGCCTGGGGCTTCTATATTGTTATGCCCAGGTTGGCCTTAAGCATTTGGAAAACGCTGTGTGTGAAAAGTGTACACGCCCATTGGTAGCATAGGTGCTCGTGGGTAAATTGAGGAGCCCAGGCAGGTAGGGATTTTAGTCAGAAATAGGGACAAAAGTAAATTAGGATTCTCTCTTGGACACACCCGGAAATTGTCTTTAAATGGTAATTGTTTTTGTATGTGTTTATGTTAGTGTTTTTGTATGTGTTTCTTTACAGGATGGAAAAGGGTAACGGGGATATCCAAGTGTATCTATGGCATCGTATAAGGTTTTTAAAAAAAAAATGATTGGGAAAATTTTCAGGTTAGGGAAACTGGCAAACAGTTCATAAGGAGAATAAACATTAAGGAAGGAGTCACGGTAAAGGTACAATAATACATGAAAAGGTACATAATACATGGGGTACATTTGTAGTGCATGTCAATACGCACGTATGGCACTTATAAAACACGTTGGTACATATAGAGGAGAAATAAGGAAACAATTATAATAAGAGTTACATGATTATAGCTGGGTGCCATTACCTTGTTATAGATTTTATTGATTTTGGGTAGTGTAATAATGATAGCGGAAGGAAACAGGAAAAGAGAGGTCTCCCCTTTATGAATATAATAGTGTATACAGTATTATTGCTAATTATAGTTGCAACTAGTAACTATGTAATTGTTAATATGTTTTAATGTGGGTTTGATAACCACCGTAAGGTTGAGGGCATAGAATGTTATTAATGTTGGAAAAGTAAGTGTTTGTGGGTTTGCCGAGGTGATTTTTAGAGGGAGGTGCGGCGAGGAGCAGGTGTTTCTTTGTAATGAAAAAAACTTATATTTTAGTTGGGTTAAAGTAAGTTATTTAGAGAAGACTAATTCTTCATAAAGGTGGGACAGTAAAGTGTTTAGACAGATTCTGGATTGGTGTAAGATTACGGTGCATTTTGTTTAAACATTTCTTTTTTGTCCAAGCTGTAGTTTCACACATATGTAGAATTTGTCTGGCTGGCCACTTTGTCGTCACTAGTATTGTGTCAATCATGTCCAGCCCTCTGGTTGAGAATGCCAAAAGCTGTTTATATATACATTTGTCAGGATATTCCATTGTTTAGTTTTCTAACATAGCTAACATAACACTGTAGCTTTGAAAATGCCTTAGTAGACTGGGAAGCTACAAAACTTCCCTTATGACCCCAAGTTAGTGTCTCTATGGCCATGTTAGAATCCCCACAATTCCAGAACATCAGCTTTTGGAGGGAGTTCAGATTTTTGACACATAGATAAGTTACATGGAAGTTACTGGTTTTGTTTAAATAATAGAGCTTATGCTTACAAGTATGGTACTAAAATTAGTCAGGTAAATTTAATGTTTGGGAGAAATATGGCAATTATAGTATTAAAAGTTCATTTCTAAATATAAATAATAAATTCCACCTTAAGATAAATAATTTTCAGATTCTTGACCCCGGACACCAAACCCCATTGAAGTCAATGGTGACCCGAACTTTTGGGCACAAAAATGGCTGTAAAAAAGTCATGGAAATGGCTAGAAGGCTGCAAAAGGAAGCAAAATGGGGGTAAGAGTAGGACAAGTGCCCTGCAAACAAATGTGGATAGGGAAATAACTTAAAATCACATAAAAAAAAATAAAAATGGGTGGAGGTGGAAGTGGAGTAGGAGCCTAGAGGTTGACTAGGCTGTGACCGTGGCAGTGTAGGTGGAAGTGGTGGTGGTGGAGGAGGAGGAGGAGAAAGAGGAGGAGGAGGTAGCCAACACTGTTTTTTGTTTGTTTGTTTTTTTTTAGAATTGGGGTAGCCCCCAAAATATTGAGACATATTAAAAAAAAAAAGCATACCAATGGCTGTGTGAGGCCCGTCTAAATTTCAAATTCTGCACAAGGTACAGACAAGTCTTCTGGGATCCATGCCTGGTTCATTTTAATAAAGGTTAGCTTGTCCACGTTAGCTGTGGACAGACGGCTGCGCTTGTCTGTGATAACGTCCCCTGCCGTACTAAAAACACTTTCAGACAATACACTGGCTGCAGGGCAGGCCAGCACCTCCAAGGCATAAAGGGCAAGCTCAGGCCATGTGCCCAATTTGGAGACCCAGAAGTTGAATGGGGCAGACGCATCAGTCAGTACATGTAGGCGTGTGCACACATACTGTTCCACCATGTTGCTGAAATGCTGCCTCCTGCTAAGACATTGCTGGTGGTGCTGCTTGTTGTGGCGTGCTGCTGACAAAGCTTTTCCACATTTCGGCCATGCTAACCCTGCCTTCTGAGGTGCTGGCAGTGCCACAGCTGCATTGGCGACCTCTTCCTCCTCCTCTGCCTTCGCCTTGTGCTTCCACTGAGCCCCTGGTGTCATTTGGGAATGCCCTCAGCAGCGCGTCTACCAGAGTGCGCTTGTAGTCGTGCATCTTCCGATCACGCTCCAGTGAGGGAATTAAGGACGGCACGTTGTTCTTGTAATGGGGATCCAGCAGGGTGGCCACCCAGTAATCAGCACAGGTTAAAGTGTAGGCAACTCGGCTGTCGTTGAGCAGGCACTGCAGCATGTAGTCGCTCATGTGTGCTAGGCTGCCCTGAGGCAAAGACAAGCTGTCCTCTGTGGGAGGTGTATCATCTTTGTCCTCCGTATCCCCCCAGCCATGCTCCAGTGATGCCCATGAGCTGCGTTGGGTGCCACCCTGCTGTGAACATGGTTCCTCCTCCTCCTCCTCATCCTTGTCCTCCTCATCCTCCAGAACTGTCCCCTGGCTTGAAAATTTTTGACCTGGCCTATGCTGGTGCAAGAACCCACCCTCCTAGCCACTTGTGAATGACTGGCCTTATAACCATGTAAATGACCCCTCTTCCTCCTCCTCCTGTTCCACATCCTCTTCCATCATCGCCCGAAGTGTTTTTTCAAGGAGACATAGAAGTGGGATAGTAACGCTGAGAACAGCGTCATCGGCACTGGCCATGTTGGTGGAGTACTCGAAACACCGCAATATGGTACACAGGTCTCACAGGGGCCGACGGGGGGAAGGAGGCCACCATTTGGGGAAGGCATATTCCAATCACCCATAGGATCAATATGTCCCATGTACAGGGGTCAAAACATCAATAACAGTTAAAGCAAAAATATATATTAATAAAGAACAGGATTTTAACATGTAGGCAAATTACAATAATTATACATACAAAAGAAAGAAATTGACAATAGTGAAATAAGTCAAGAACCATTTCTTTAACTCCAAATTGGCCTTATCTTCAGTGTTGCAGGAGATACATTCAGCCCACTACATTACCCCTCTACCCCAAAGCAGGACAGGGGAGGGAGAGGAAGGGGGGAGAGAAGGGAAAAAACCTGTAGCAAGAAGGGAATGAAGGGGGAAATAGGAAAGGGGGGAAGGTTTTGGCACATTATTTTCTTAGAAATGGTTTAAAGCTCATGGTTTCATTGAAACCTGGATATTGGGTGGCTTTTAAGTCATAGATCCAGATTGATTCCAATTGTAGAAGTGCTGTATCAACACTTCCACCCCTGGGATGTGCCGACAAATGTTCAAGGGCTGCAAACTTAATGCAGCCCATATCAAAGTCATGATAGAGACCAACATGTCTGGCTATGGCAGTAGGCATACGTCGTTTAGTTGCAGGTTTTACATGATCTCCAATTCTAATATGGAAGGCCCGTTTAGTCTTACCAACGTAAAAACCCCCACAAACACAGCTGGCAATATAGACCACTCCAATGGTGTCGGAAGTGACCCACTGCTGGAGACGGTGATTTAGTCCATTTGGTAACTGGGTAGTGGGGCTATTGGTCAGAAATGGGCACATATCACAATGTCCAAAGGAAAAAGTACCAGGGTTAAGGACCCTGGTCGATGGAGTAGGGAAAAATGGCTTCATATTAATTTGTCCCTGAGGGACGGGGCACGTCTGTAAATTAACTGGGGATGCTGTCCAATATGTCTATTAACCTTAGGATCTGCTGTTAATAAGGGCCAACATTTCTTTATAATATTTTTGATTTTTGCATGTTGGGCAGAAAATCTAGTTATGAGTCTAATAAGCTGGCCAGTTTCTTTAATGGTCTTGGGGAAAATCAATGATCTCCTGTCCTTATCTTTGGCTCTTTTGTAAGTTCGTTTTAGGTAAGAGTGACAATAGCCTCGTTGTCTAAGTCTATTGTATAAATCCCTAGCTGCTAATTTAAAATCCCCCTGTTTACTGCAGTTACGTCTTATGCGCAAATACTGACTGTAGGCTATACTTTGAATTAATGGTTCTGGGTGGGCACTATCGGCATGAAGTATTGTGTTCCCTGCTGAGGGTTATCTATATAGTGAAGAGCATAGGTCACCATCTTTATCCACTGATAACTGTATGTCCAAGAAGCTGATTGTTTTTTGACTGCATTCAAATGTAAATTTTAAATTGTAGTCATTTACTGAAATTGCTTCATAGAATAGTAGAAATTCCTGTTCTGTACCTGTCCAAAAGATGAGCACGTCGTCAATATAATGATACCATGCAGCAATATGCTCCAGAAAGGGTGACAAATCCTCATTGGCAAAAAGGTCTTGCTCCCACACCCCAGGTACAGGTTGGCGTACAATGGGGCACATTGTGTCCCCAACGCCACCCCTTGCACCTGGAGGTAGTGGGAGGAGCCAAACATAAATATGTTTCGGGTCAGGATAAACTTAAGGAGATCCAATACTAAGCGATTATATTTCTCTGCCGAGGGTCCCCTTTCTTTTAGATGTTTTTCTATAACTTCCAGACCCCTATTGTGGGGGATGGCATTATATAGACTCTCAATGTCTAGGGCAATGAGCCATACATTGGCCAGTAAATGAATACCATCGACCATACGTAAAAGGTCGATGGTATCTTTTACGTAGGAAGATAAAAGAGGTCACATGGGGATGCAAGTAGTTGTCCACCAATAAACTAGCATTTTCCATCATTCCAGCACACCCAGAAATGATGAGTCGACCAGGAGGTTTTGTAATGGATTTATGTACCTTTGGTAAGGCGTAAAAGTTTGGTATTCTTGGCTCCTTGGTTTTTAAGAAGGCCCATGTATCCTTATTGATAATGATTGAGTCGGCACTCCAGAATTTCTTCCAATGATTTTATTGACTGTAGACCATGCACATACAGTAATACAGCAGACGCGTTTTGGCAGTTACGCCTTGTTCACCGCTAGCGGTGCCGAAACGCGTCTGCTGTATTACTGTATGTGCATGGTCTACAGTCAATAAAATCATTGGAAGAAATTCTGGAGTGCCGACTCAATCACTGTTGGATTGCTGTTATTGCTGAATACGAGAGTGGGAAGGCTCTCATGAGTCAGAGCACCTGGACAAGGAGCATCCAGTCTATTTTGAATTCACCAGCACCTGTGCTGTTCTGAGCGGTGTTTTTCTTGTTGAATCCTTATTGATAATCCCTTTATGATATGCCTTCAAAATAATATTGTAATATTAAGTTTCAAAGTTATCAATAACCGTTTTTGAAATTGGGCGATACCATTCCCTGTTTTGTAAAATGTTTTTACACATGATTTCATAATCTTTTGTATCCATAATTACAATGTTGCCTCCTTTATCAGCCATTTTGATTGTTATGTTGGTATTTGCTTGCAGTGACTTAATTGCTAATCTTTGGACCCTAGATAAGTTTTGTGAATTGGGAACAGCCATTTTCCTTTTCTCTATTTCTTTGGTGGTTTGTTGGACAAATGCCCAAATATTTGGGTTGGTATTAATCATTGTAAAGGCAGTGGATTTAGACTTAAAGGAAGAAGGTAGAGGGAAGGAAACCCCTGCTACAGAAATAGCTGGTGGGGCCGTAGGCCATGTCGTGTCATCCTCGACATGGCCTTCCTCCCATAGTTCCATGAAATCCTGCAGGTCCTGGCATTCATCCAGGTCAGATTGAGATAGATATTCACAGGGTTGCGAAGTCCCCTCAGAGGATTGACTATACATAACTTTGTAGGTGAGTTTTCTTGCAAACAAATGAATATCTTTAATGAGAAGAAAAATATCCGCCTTGGTATCTGGACAGAAGGTCAAACCTAACTTCAACACTTTGGATTCTGCCGTAGATAATGTATGATGTGATAGATTAATAATTTCTAGTTCTGTGTTAGTGACATGGCAGTTGGAGGGTTGTTTCCCAAGTTCGGATTTACCATGGGATCCTGATTTATGGCTAAACAAAATAGGTGCTAGTCTAGTGTCTGTCATTTGGATATTTGTTGCCGGTGCGTCAATAATAGAAATATCACTTACCTTTGTATTGGTGCTCACTTGTGTCCCGAGTGCCGATGGGGTGATAGGGGGTGCTTTGGGAGTGGGGTGTGCATAGGAGTACCAAGTGCGGTTTTCGGAGAGCCAAGAGTATTAGCCATAGGTCGTGCATATTAGGATTTCAAACGACCCACATGTGGTCAGCGTGTTAACGTTGTGCCCAAGTGTCGCTGTAGTGAATCAGTGGACTGTTGTTCCGAATCGCCCTCCTTTCTCTTCGAAAGTCTGTCCTCTGATAAATCATGGTATATGGTCAATTGACTAGAACCTTAATGACTGTAGAAGGGAAAGTGGATGGTCTAGGGTTAGTGGAAGAATTCCACTTATATGCATACCCATTCTCATGGGCATGCGTATCCCTGGCATATTTATTTTCTTTGTTCTTGATAATGTCGAGACCATATTTCTCAAAATGCTCTCTGACCTTATCTTCTCTTTTGGTAAATTTTGTATTGGCACGAATTGACTGAAATTCACTGTACCATTTCACAATAGATTGATCTATGTTAACAATCTCATAGTCATATTGCTTACACAGAATTGACAACATTTCTAAGGAGCAGGTCTGGAGGTTATGCTCCCACGTGTGTTTAAGGGAATCCTCAACTTTCCGTAAATTAGGGAAAATTTTGATTCTAAGTCCCCAAGGTATCATTTTATTTTCCATATATCTCTCAAAAAACTTTTTGTGCCAAAAAATTCTAACCTTTCTCTCCAAAAGACGCTGCAATCTAGTGAATGCTCTGTCAAGATCTTCTTCAGAGATCGTATTTTGAGTTTCCTCTATCTTCGTAATGAGGCCTTCCCAGGCCTCCCCACAGAAACCGGCCATACGGTGGGGAAATGGGCTGGTAGATGGAATAAGGGATGGGGTATAGCAACACCAAATATTCAGGACAATAATAGCTATTACACAATGATAATATCACAAAGAAGAAGGAGAAAAACATGAGAAATGTATCCGCATGCACCAATGTAAATAATTTTAATTTAAAGGAAGGCCAAGTGAATAGAAGGGTAGGGAACAAAGTGTGTATTAAAACACTGTAGTCAGTTTTACAATGTATTATTCCCCTGGCATTCCATTTATAATATAATCCAAAACACACCTCATCCCAAGGTTATAGGTATTGGTAAGGTAGAGCAAAGTTTGCTCGGGGGATTATGCAATGCAAAAAGATACATTTCAAACTGAGACTTCAATAAAAACAATACAGCTTTATTTTAACAATTATTGTATCCGTTAAAAAGCAAATCAAAATAGAAACAATACATATATTAATAGGTAGTGGTCCAAATGATTAGGTAAGGGTGACCCTGCTGGTGGATTGTAGGCAGGTCAAGTGATTATCCTGACATGTTTCCCCTTCACAGGCTTCCTCAGGGGATTTGATTGACCGCCACCATATCATATGCGCCTTAACAATGAGAAATACGATATGAATAACACAACAACAATATAGAGACAAAAAACTGTTTTCGAATAATGGACACATTGATGCAGGGTGACCGGGCCGTTCCCCAAAGAAGGAGGCTGACACCCATCCCCTCCCCCCGGGGGGTCCCCAAACTTACCAGGGCAATCACCAACCCACATGCATAGACAGAAATGCAGTCCACCAGCGACCAAAAGAGGACCCAGCACTCTGCGACTGCAGGAGATGCCTACACACAAGGCTAGGATGGAATAATAAGGCAAAAATAGGTAATTACATAAAAACAATTAACTCTCATGCTAGAAAATGCATAATTAAATGTTATTCATGCTGCACAAACAATAAGTGCAGAGCATGGTGTGGACAAATATGTCTCAATTTATATTGCTATGCAAAAGAGATGATAAATTATTATGGTCAAAAACTTACATGTGTCAACAACTAGGATACATAACGCTGGGGGGCACTGATACACAGGGATGAAGGGAAAGTGAATCCAGAAAAAAGACTCATATGAGTTTTATATTCACTCAGTAGACTATAGAAGAAAAGCCAGACTGAGCAAGCCTGGAATAGAGCATATACATAAGAAATTACCACTATTCAAAGTAAACAAATATTTCAAAACTAAAGTAACAATGAAAAGGCTTTAGCATCCATACAATAGAGTATGAGGACTGTGCATGGAGAGTGAGGGAATATATGAGAGCAGGGGAAAGCCCCTACACAGTATAGAAATAATTTGGACTACTAACAATGACTGGGCTCAAAATTGCCAAATGGCAAGCTAGATTGGTCCTGGTACCAGGACCCATGCTATCAATACCTGTGTGATGAGTACATCACATAGGTAAGCTGTCGTTTAGTGATTCCGCGTTTTGTAGCAAGGACAAAAATACAGTGGTCAGCAAGGAGATAAACAGTATATAGTAAAGTAAAAGTTGCTCAGCAATAATAGATGTGCATATGAAGTAACATAGGGAGAAAGCACTGTAAAAACTGCTTGTTCATTCGCAATGCATGAAGTAATGCACAAATCCTCATTACCTGTGGTAAAATCAATGACTGTATGCGCCCCCAGTCTTCAGCAGTGAGATATGCCGGAGGCGCCGGCTTTATGCATCTCCCACTCGGTTGGCGTCTGATGTCACCGGCCAAGTGCGGACGTGACTCATGGCGGGCGCATGCGACAGCCATCCGAGTCCAGCTGAGACTCCAAGCCCCATGATGCCTAGCCACTCAGGAGTACCACACTATAAAGGTAAGTGATATTTATATTATTGATGCACCGGCAACAAATATCCAAATGACAGACACTAGACTAGCACCTATTTTTTTTGCCAAAAATCAGGATCCCATGGTAAATCCGAACTTGGGAAACAACCCTCCCACTGCCATGTCACTAACACAGAACTAGAGATTATTAATCTATCACATCATACATTATCTATGGCAGAATCCAAAGTGTTGAAGTGTTGAAGTTAAGTTTGACCTTCTGTCCAGATACCAAGGCAGATATTTTTCTTCTCATTAAAGATATTCATTTGTTTGCGAGAAAACTCACCTACAAAGTTATGTATAGTCAATCCTCTGAGGGGACTTCACAACCCTGTGAATATCTATCTCAATCTGACCTAGATGAATGCCAGGCCCTGCAGGATTTGATGGAACTATGGGAGGAAGGCCATGTCGAGGATGAAACGGCATGGCCTACGACCCCACCAGCTATTTCTGTAGCAGGGGTTTCCTTCCCTCCACCTTCTTCCTTTAAGCCTAAATACACTGCCATTCCAATGCTTAATACCAACCCAAATATTTGGGCATTTGTCCAACAAACCACCAAAGAAATAGAGAAAATGAAAATGGTTGTTCCCAATTCACAAAACCTATCTAGGGTCCAAAGATTAGCAATTAAGTCACTGCAAGCAAATACCAATATACGCAATCAAAATGGCTGATAAAGGAGGCAACATTGTAATTATTGATTCAAAAGATTATGAAATCATGTGTAAAAACATTTTACAAAACAGGGAATGGTATCGCCCAATCTCGAAAACGGTTATTGATAACTTTGAAACTGAATATTATAATATTATTTTGAAGGCATATCATAAAGGGATTATCAATAAGGATACATGGGCCTTCTTAAACACCAAGGAGCCAAGAATACCAACCTTTTACACCTTACCAAAGGTACATAAATCCATTACAAAACCTCCTGGTCATCCCATCATTTCTGGGTGTGCTGGAATGACAGAAAATGCTAGCTTATTGGTGGACAACTACTTGCGCCCCATGTGACTTCTTTATCTTCCTACGTAAAAGATACCATCGACCTTTTACGTATGGTCGATGGTATCCATTTACCGGCCAATGTATGGCTTATTTCCCTAGACATTGAGAGTCTATATAACGCCATCCCCCACAATAGGGGTCTGGAAGTTATAGAAAAACATCTAGGGGACCCTCAGCAGAGAAATATAATCACTTTGTATTGGATCTCCTTAAGTTTATCCTGACCCGAAACATATTTATGTTTGGCTCCTCCCACTACCACCAGGTGCAGGGGGTGGCGATGGGGACACAATGTGCCCCATTGTACGCCAACCTGTACCTGGGGGGGTGGGAGCGAGACCTTTTTGCCAACGAGGATTTGTCACCCTTTCTGGAGCATATTGCTGCATGGTATCATTATATTGATGACTTGCTCATCTTTTGGACAGGTACAGAACAGGAATTTCTACTATTCTATGATACAATTTCAGTAAATGACTACAATTTAAAATTTACATTTGAATACAGTCAAAAAACAATCAGCTTCTTGGACATTTAGTTATCAGTGGATAATGATGGTTACCTATATAGAAAACTCTCAGCAGGGAACACAATACTTCATGCTGATAGTGCCCACCCAGAACCATTGATTCAAAGTATACCCTACAGTCAGTATTTGCGTATAAGATGTAACTGCAGTAAACAGCAGGATTTTGAATTAGCAGCTAGGGATCTATACAATAGACTTAGACAACGAGGCTATAGTCACTCTTGCCTAAAAAGAGCCTACAAAAGAGCCAAAGATAAGGACAGGAGATCATTGATTTTTCCCAAGACCAGTAAAGAAACCCGCCAGCCTATTAGACTCATAACTAGATTTTCTGCCCAACATGCAAAAATTAAAAATATTATAAATAAATTTTGACCCTTATTAACAACAGATCCTCAGGTTAATAGACATATTGGACAGCATCCCCAGATAATTTACAGACGTGCCCCGTCCCTCAGGGATACATTAATATGAAGCCATTTTAACCCTACTCCATCGACCAGGGTCCTTAACCCTGGTACTTTTTCCTGTGGACACTGTGATATGTGCCCATTTCTGACCAATAGCCTCACTACCCAGTTTCCAAATGGGCACATATCACAATATGTGCCCATTTCTGACCAATAGCCTCACTACCCAGTTACCAAATGGACTAAATCACTGTCACTTGCGACACTGTTGGAGTGGTCTATTTTGCCAGCTGTGTTTGTGGGGGGTTTTACGTTGGTAAGACTAAACGGGCCTTCCGTATTAGAATTGGAGATCATGTAAAACCTGCAACTAAACGACGTATGCCTACTGCCATAGTCAGACATGTTGGTCTCTATCATGACTTTGGTATGAGCTGCATCAAGTTTGCAGCCCTTGAACATGTGCTGGCACATCCCAGGGGTGGAAGTGTTGATACAACACTTCTACAAATGGAATCACGCTGGATCTATGACTTAAAAGCTACCCAATATCCAGGTTTCAATGAAACCCTGAGCTTTAAACCATTTCTAAGAAAATAATGTGCCAAAACCTTCCCCCCTTTCCTATTTCCTCCCCTTCTTTACCTTTTTGCTACAGGTTTTCCCCTTCTCTCCCCCCTTCCACTCCCTCCCCTGTCCTACTTTGGGGTAGAGGGGTAATGTAGTGGGCTGAATGTATCTCCTGCAACACTGAAGATAAGGCCAGTTTAGAGTTAAAGAAATGGTTCTTGACTTATTTCACTATTGTCAATTTCTTTCTTTTGTATGTATAATTATTGTAATTTGCCTACATGTTAAAATCCTGTTCTTTATTCATTTATATTTTTGCTTTAACTGTTATTGGTGTTTTGACCCCTGTACATGGGACATATTGATCCTATGGGCGATTGGAATATGCCGTCCCCAAATGGTGGCCTCCTTCCCCCTTTTTCCTCCCCCCCGTCGGCCCTCGGTCCTCTACCACTGGGAACTACGGCATACAGTGCACTGTACGGATGCAAACGGGCACCAGTTTTTCTGGTATCCCCCTTTTCCCATGGTGTGGCTTGTGCTCCTATTCCTTCTGTGCCCAGGATCCTGTGATCCATTTGTCTTTGACATCTGTTGTACTCTCCTCCCCGGTTGCCTGGTAACACTTTATCATCTTGGCTGGTCATTGGATGGTGCTACGGCCGCGACTCGGCCAATGCTTCACATCCAATCCCCGCCCTCCTGAGCGGCTAGGCATCATGGGGCTTGGAGTCTCAGCTAGACTCGGATGGCTGGCACATGCACACTCGGCGCCTCCGGCATATCTCACTGCTGGAGACTGGGGGCACATACAGTCATTGATTTTACCACAGGTAACGAGGATTTGTGCATTTCTTCATGCATTGTGAATGAACAAGCTGCTTTTACAGTGCTTTCTCCCTATGTTACTTCATATGTGCATCTATTATTGCTGAGCAACTTTTACTTTACTATAAAGTAAAGTTACTACAGTTCACCTATGTGATGTACTCATCACACAGGTATTGATAGCATGGATCCTGGTACCAGGACCAATCTAGCTTGCCATTTGGCAATTTTGAGCCTAGTCAATGTTAGTAGTCCAAATAATTTCTATACTGTGTAGGGGCTTTCCCCTGCTCTCATATATTCCCTCACTCTCCATGCACAGTCCTCATGCTCTGTTGTATGGATGCCTTTTCATTGTTACTTTAGTTTTGAAATATTCGTTTACTTTGAATAGTGGTAATTTCTTATGTATACGCTCTATTCCAGGCTTGCTCAGTCTGACTTTTCTTCTATAGCCTACTGAGTGAATTTAAAACTCATATGAGTCTTTTTTCTGGAATCACTTTCCCTTCATCCCTGTGTATCAGTGCCCCCAGCGTTCTGTATCCTAGTTGTTGACACATGTTAGTTTTTGACCATAATAATTTATCATCTCTTTTGCATATCAATATAAATTGAGACATATTTGTCCACACCATGCTCTGCACTTATTGTTCGTGTAGCATGAATAACATTTCATCATGCATTTTCTAGCATGAGAGTTAATTGTTTTTATGAAATTACCTATTTTTGCCTTATTGTTCCATCCTAGCCTGATCTGTATGCATCTCCTGCAGTCACAGAGTGCTGGGTCCTCTTTTGGTCATGGGCAGACTGCATTTCTGTCTATGCATGTGGGTTGGTGATTGCCCTGGTAAGTTTGGGGACCCCCCGAGGCGGAGAGGTTGCGTGTCAGCCTCCTTCTTTGGGGAACGGTCCCGGTCACCCTGCATCAATGTGTCCATTATTCAAAAAAAGTTTTTTGTCTCTATATTGTTATTGTGTTATTTATATCTTATTTCTCATTGTAAAGACGCATATGATACAGTGGTGGTCAATCAAATTTCCTGAGGAAGCCTGTGAAGGCGAAACATGTCGGGATAATCACTTGACCTGCCTACAATCCACCAGCAGGGTCACCTTTACCTAATCATTTGGACCACTACTTTTTAATATATGTATTGTTTCTATCTCGATTTACTTTTTAACGGATACAATAATTGTTAAATAAAGCTGTATTGTTTTTATTGAAGTTTTGGTTTGAAATTTATCTTTTTGCACCGCATAATCCCCCGAGGGAACTTTGCTCTACCTTACCAATACATAACCCTGGGATGAGGTGTGTTTTGGATTATATTATATGAAATATAAAAATGATATTAACCACTTCACCCCGGAAGTATTTCCCATGTTATTACCAGAGCACTTTTTGCGATTCGGCACTGCATCGTTTTAACTGACAATTGCTCGGTCATGCGGTGTTGTACCCAAACAAAATTTGCATCCTTTTTTTCCCACACATAGAGCTTTCTTTTGATGGTATTTGGCCACCTCTGTGCCATTTCTGACCAAAAAAAAGAGCAACATTTTTGCAAAAAAAACAATGTTTCTTACTTTTTGCTAAAATACAAATCCAAAAAATAAATATATAAAAAAACACATTTATTCATTGGTTTTGGTCGATTTATATTCTTCCTCATATATTTGGTCATATATTTGGTCAATAAAATTCCAATCAGCGTTTATTGATCAAAAATTTAAATATCCATTGATTACTGTATAAATGTCATTGGCAGTGAAGGGGTTAACCTGCAGGGGGAGATCTAGGGGTTAACTGTGTTCCCTGGGTGTGTTCTAACTGTGAGGGTTCTGGGATACCTTGGGCATAAGAGATTTAACTGATCCCAGTGATAGAGATCAGTAGATCCCTTATGTTCCCACTGACAGAACGGGGAACTGCCGTGTTTACACTGGCGGTTCCCCGTTCTTTTGCTCTGGCAGCTCATTGCAGCTAGCCGGCGGACATCGGGTCCGCCCGAGCCGCGAGCACACTCCTCCGGAGGGCCAGTCTGCCAGTTGCCAGTCATAATCTTATGACTAATCTGATTCTGTTCCGTGAAACACGTTAATCTCTGCTCCGTGCCTTGTAACCCACTTGCCAGTGGGCATGTTTTTTCCATGTTAATGTTTATCTATGGATGTTCATACATGCTTTGACAATAAATTGGATATTAACTCTGATCCAGCTGGAGTGTTGTCTACTATCTTCTTGAACCTTGCATCAGTTCCAGTCTGTCTGTGAATGTCAAGTTCTGTCCTTGCAAAGACCCAAGTCTTATGAGGTGAAGGGTCTCCTGATTATGTGGATAACTGCAGAACCAAAAGCCCTTTTGAGATGTCTAAAAAGTTTGGTAAAATAAAATTATAATATGGATGGTCTTTTAAATTTTATGGACATTCATAAGCCATACAGGAGAGATTTTTTTAGTGTTCCTGAATTTTATTTTTTGAGGACTCTTTTTCATCAACCTACAGACTGTCATGCCCCCCCCCTCTTGCTTTTATGGACTGTCACGCCCCTTCCCTTTGGTTTTCATGGACACTTGCTATGCGGCTGAAGTTTTGAGATCTGCAGATTATGATGTGTTTATTGTTCTCCAATTTTGCATGTTTGGGATGGTGGTATATTTCTGGGTAAATGTTAACGGTATATCGGGGGGAACAGGGTTTGTTGTCATCACGTTCATGATGAAAGAGGTGGTTGAAAGGGTCTTGTAAAAAAACCCATAGTGTCTACATTGCTCTAGGGCTAGATTGCTCCTTTAAGTGTACTATTTTGCTTAAGATGTAAGTTTTGAAGGATTGTTGCATAACAAATGAGTTTGATTGAAACTAAAAAATAGGAACTTGCAAAATGTTCCAGACACTAGCTGTCTGGGCTGAGGAGGGGTATTTTCAATATTCTAAGTGACATAATGGTTCTGCCCACAGATAAAGATGTAATGATTATACAATTGTGTACAATTATAATTGGCTAATTGAATAAGTAAAGGAAACATGTCATTTGGACATATACCCCTTATTGGTTGGAGATAATTACTGACGCCCACCTTATCCTGTGTGTAAAAGAGCCTGTACAAGAAAGAATAAACAGAGATTGTGTGTGCAATATATTTGTGTGTTGTATTACTTTGCATCCACTGTCTCCTGCATGCAGATCCGGGCGTGGCCAATGGAATGATGCTGGCAAATAAGGTATGTAATTAGATGATAATAAGGTGATAGTCAGGACTAGAGGTAATAGATAAAATGTATGCTTATACAGGCTAGAGTAGTATATGGACAGGGTAGGTAGTATATGGACAGACTAGGGTAGTATATGTACAGGCTAGAGTAGTACATGGACAGGCTAAGGCAGTATAGGAGCAGGCTAGGGTAGTATAGGGGCAAGCTAAAAAACAGGTAAGTATAAACCTGTTTATTTTTTTAATAAAAACAACTTTACAATCATTTTAATTTCATATCTTAATAGTTGTTATGTGGTTGGACTGAGTCCTTGAAGTAGCTCATCTACCCTGCCTTTAGGTCCTGATCTACACATCTTTGCATTTAATACTATAACAAAAATATAGCAGAGCAAAAATTTGAAGGTTTGAAATTTAAAAAAAAAACATACTTGACTTTTATTATTGCAATGTTTGTACTGAAGTTCAATTATCCGTGACTTGCCAATCTTTTCTGTATCCTTTTATTTAAAATATTTAATATTTGGGGGCGGAGCCAACTGCCGAACAGGATGGCCGCATAACAGAGGAGCTCTGTCAAGGTTCCACTGCCAAGCGACTCCGTAGCGACGAACACCCGGGTAAAAAGACACCATCGGGCGAGGGACATAAGAGAGAACCCCCCGATCACTATGGGGAAAAGAAAGCAGTACGGAGGACCGTGAAAACTGATCGAGTTCTTCCCGACGGCTGGGTCCCCTCCTAACCAAGATGGCGCCGGCAACGAGGTAGCACATGCTGGATCGAGGAAGCATGCGGAACGTTCGACCAGCATGAACGAAGGGAAAGGTAACGGATCTGCATCGACACATAGCTCCCCAAGTACGAGTCCAGTTAAATCTAAATTTAAACAGGCACATGGAAATAGGGAGGGTGACATGCCTGAGACAAATTTAAATCTAAATTGACCTGAGCATGAACCCCTCGATACACAGCTACGTCTAGGCAATGGAAAGGGAAGCAAGTACGACCAGCTTGCAAGGCGTACGAAGGAGCTAGGTCGTACACGATGGAGCAACGGCCGCGGTAGAACCAATCCTCCCCTGGGTCGGCAGCCCTTCTTGAGCTAGTCAAAAGTGCCAGGAGGCATGACGAAAGAAAAGGGGTATCACTAGCCCCCCAAGAGAGAATACAGGGAGCGGGCTACCACAGAAAAATGGGCCCACAAGCAGCGATGCCTCAGCGAACCGTCACCTTGGAACTGTCTCGAGGAGACAATACGCCGGTAGGACAAGCCGTCAAC
>BLSH010322086.1:472006-482179 GCA_018402905.1 Glandirana rugosa | reverse complement strand
TGGTAGACGCGCTGCTGATGGCATTCCCAAATGACACCGGGGGCTCAGTGGAAGCACAAGGTGAAGGCAGACGAGGAGGAAGAGGTTGCCAATGCAGCTTTGGCACCGCCAGCACCTCAGAAGGCAGGGTTAGCATGGCCAAAATGTGGAAAAGCTTTGTCAGCAGCACGCCACAACAAACAGCACCCCCAGCTGATAGGCAATGTCTTAGCAGGAGGCAGCATTTCAGCAACATGGTGGAACAGTATGTGCGCACACGCCTCCACGTACTGACTGATGGGTCTGTCCCATTCCACTTCTGGGTCTCCAAATTGGGCACATGGCCTGAGCTTGCCCTTTATGCCTTGGAGGTGCTGGCTTTCCCTGCAGCCAGTGTATTGTCTGAATGTGTCTTTAGCACGGCAGGGGGCGTTATCACAGACAAGCGCAGCCGCCTGTCAGCAGCCAACGTGGACAAGCTAACCTTTATTAAAATGAACCAGGCATGGATCCCACAAGACTTGTCTGTACCTTGTGCAGATTAACCATTTATACTGGCCTCACACAGCCATTGGTATTCTTAAGTGAACGTATCCTTTTTTTTAAAAATATGTCTCAATATTTTGGGGGCTACCCCAATTAGAAAAAAAAACAAACAAACAAAAAACAGTGTTGGCTACCTCCTCCTCCTCCTCCACCGCCACTTCCACCACCTACACCGCCATGGTCACAGCCTCCTTAACCTCCTACTCCACATCCACCTTCTCCTCCATTTTTTTATGTGATTTTAAGTTATTTGACTATCCACATTTGTTTGCAGGGCACTTGTCCTACTCTTAACCCATTTTGCTTCCTTTTGCATCCCTCTAGTTCTTTCCAGGACTGTTTTAGAGCCATTTTTGTGCTCAAATGTTCGTGTCATCATTGACTTCAATGGGGTTCGGGGTCAAGTTCGGGTCAAGTTTGGGGCCGATCTCAAACTTTTTCGCAAAGTTCCGCCGAACCCGAACATCCAGGTGTCCGCTCAACTCTACTCCTGACCTCTGCAATCTGTGTGCTAATTATTCTGACCCTTGCACTCCACACTGTGGTGTGTGTGCATCATTTCTCTACTCAAGGCATTTTCTCCTAATTCCTTCAATGTCTGCCCCTTGTTCCAATAGGCCTGTGACCAATTGTTTGGGTGTGTGTTAAAAATAAAGGTGTGGCTTTTTAGTTATCATTAGAAGAAGAAGAGTGGGTTTGTGGGTATGGTTACTAGTGGTTGAGGTCAGTAGAGTTTCCCCACGTTTCAATCGGAAAATCTGGCTACCTACAGTTAGACCACAAACTGGATAGGTAATATTATTAAAACAAAATACCAGACAAATGTAAAAAACACAAACTAATGCAGTTATATATTCATTAATACATTGTTAAAGTGATACTAAAGGTATTTTAATTTGTCTCAAAATAAAAAAGATGTTATACTTACCTGTTCTGTGCAACAATATTGCTAGCTATCCCTTATCTCCTCTTTGGCAGTTCCCTGCCAGCACTGTTCGCTCCTTCTTCCTTAGTAAGCCATGTGCTATAGGGACACTGTTGTGTCCGTGCTCACGATCTGGGCTGTGCGTGTCCATAGACACACACAGCACTGGAAAACCACACTCCCTCTTCCTCCTCGTAGGAGTTTGACTTACAGCAGCAGGAGCCTATGGCCCCTGTTGCCCTCAGTGTCTCCTGTGAGACCAGGTAGAAAGGAGAATGGTGTTCCAGGGACAATGCTGGATCGGTAAGTGGAGTCAGGTAAGTGTTTAGGGATGAGGGGAATAGGACAGGAACTGGGGAGTTTTTAACTTTAATGCAGAGAATGCATTAGGGTAAAAAAAAACAATTTTGACTTTAGAACCACTTTTTTAAATTGCAATCAGAGTAAGTAAATCTGACTTGGTAACCTCTCTTTTTTACTCCACTGTGTGGTTGAGCTAGAGCTGAGAGAGTGGGAAGCAGCACAAGAAGCCAATCGGTTGTTGCTAACAAGAAACATGCACATATGAGGAAAGAGCACTAAGACAAAGAGATGGACTCATCAGTGTGCTACTTCTCCCTTCTCTGTCCAATCACTGGTTGGGGGAAAAACAAGTATTACTTACCGTATATATACTCGGGTATAAGCCAAGTTTTTCAGCACATTTTTTGTGCTGAAAAAGACCCCCCATGGCTTATACCCGAGTCAATGTCTGTGGGTGATCAGTAGTTTCACATTAAACAGAGCCGTGCTGCTTCTAAGAGCCTTTCTGTGCTTTTAACTGTAACTAATCACATTGGAATGTAGAGAATGCTGAGAGAGGTGTCAGATTTTCAGCTTGATGTCGGCAGGTGGGCGGGGCAAGCTGATGTTAGCTGTTCAGTCCCGCCCACCTCCTGATCTCAGTGAAGAGCTTCAGCTCTCTCTCAGCATTCTCTACATTCCAATGTGATTAGTCACAGTTACAAGCACAGAACGGCTCTTAGAAGCAGCACAGCTCTGTTTAATGTGAAACTACCTTACTCATCCCTTATGTGTTCTGGCTACAGTCTCTGGGTCCTGACTAAAATCCCTGTGTCCTGGCTAATATCCCTGTGTCCTGGCTAAAATCCCTGTGTTCTGGCTCCCTGTCCCTGTGTTCTGGCTGCTGCATTTCCCACCCTAGGCTTATATGCGGGTCAATAAGTTTTCTCATAGTTTTTGGGCAAAAGTAGGGGGTCGGCTTATACACGGGTCGACTTATACACGAGTATATACGGTAACTGCAGTACAAAAAAATAAGGTCTCCAACCCTGTCAGACAGGTCTGTGCTGTGTGGCAAATCTGTATAAATCATAGGACAGAATGGACAAAAATTATTTGGCAAGTAAGATAGCCCTTATATACAGTATCTCACAAAAGTGAGTACACCCCTCACATTTTTGTAAATATTTTATTCTATCTTTTCATGTGACAACACTGAAGAAATGGCACTTTGCTACAATGTAAAGTAGTGAGTGTACAGCTTGTATAACAGTGTAAATTTGCTGTCCCCTCAAAATAAGTCAACACGCGGCCATTAACAAGTTCCACACCGCCTGCCGTGTTTTCACGGCGGCAGTGTGGACGCTGTGCGCAAATCGCCTTAAAAAGACAGCAATCTGCGAATGCCGCTAGGGGGTGCGCACGCGCCGCCGCACTCCTGAGGAGTATGCCTGCGGCTCGGGTGGACCCGATGTCCGCCGGTGAGCCGCGATGAGCGGCCACAGGCAAAGAACGGGGAACCGCCGATGTAAACACGGCGGTTTCCCATTCTGACGGTGCGGGCATGGGTGATCTACTGATCCCTGTCACTGGGATCAGTTAGATCTCTCATGCCCATGGTAGCCCAACCCCCCCACAGTTAGAACACACCCAGGGAACATAGTGAACCACTTCACTACACCCTGCAGGTTAACCCCTTCCCTGCCAATTAAATTTATACAGTAATCAGTGGACATTTCTGATCGCTGTATAAATGTCATTGGTCCCAAAAAAGTTTAAAAAATGTCCGACATGTCCGCTGCAATATCGCAGTACCGCTAAAAATCGCAGATCACCGCCATTGCTAGTAAAAAATAATAAAAAAAAAACCCCAGAAATGAATTCTCACCATCCGTAAACGCGTCCACTTTTGCGCAAACCAATCAATAAACGCCAATTGTGATTTTTTTTATCACAAATATGAGGAAGAATATAAATCGGCCAAAACCGATGAAAAAAAATGGTTTTTTTATATATTTTTTTTTTTTGGATTTGTATTTTAGCAAAAAGTAAGAAATTTGGGTTTTTTTGCAAAATGGTCGTTCTTCTATTGTTTATAGCGGCATCAGAAATGAGGCAGAGGCGATCAAATACCACCAAAAGAAAGCGCTATTTGTGGGGAAAAAAGGACGCAAATTTTGTTTGGGTACAGCGGCGTACGAGCGCGCAATTGTCAGTTAAAGCGACGCAGTGCCGAATAGCAAAAAGTGCTCTGGTCCTAAACTGGGGAATTCTTCCGGAGGTGAAGTGGTTAATGTCTAAGCCGCTGGGAACAAAAGTAAGTACACCCCTAAGTGAAAATGTCAAAATTGGGCCCAATTAGGTATTTTTATTTAAATAAATTATAAATTTGAAATATACATTTTTATTTAAATGGTCGTTTTACTTACAATGTCTCAGGTGTGAATGGGGAGCAGGTGTGTTAAATTTGGTGTTATCGCTCTCACTCTCTCATACTAGTCACTGGAAGTTCAACATGGCACCTCATGGCAAAGAACTCTCTGAGGATCTGAAAAAAAGAATTGTTGCTCTACATAAAGATGGCCTAGACTATAAAAAGATTGCCAAGACCCTGAAACTGAGCTGCAGCATGGTGGCCAAGACCATACAACGGTATAACAGGACAGGTTGCACTCAGAACAGACCTCGCCACGGTCAACTAAAGAAGTTGAGAGCACGTGCTCCGCATCATATCCAGAGGTTGTCTTTGAAAAATAGACGTATGAGTGCTGCCAGCATTGCTGCAGAAGTTGAAGGGGTGGGGGGGTCAGCCTGTCAGTGCTCAGACTATACACTGCACTCTGCATCAAATTGGTCTGCATGGCTGTCATCCCAGAAGGAAGCCTCTTCTAAAGATGATGTACAAGAAAGTCCACAAACAGTTTGCTGAAGACAAGCAGACCAAGGACATCAGATCGGAGGAATCATTTTCATCCATAAGTGCAAGCATAGCGTCTATGGCCTCTAACACCTGGATTTCTAAAGTATGGTCTTTTGTTTTATGTTTAGAGTATAGTTGTTTTAATAGTACTTTCGTAGCGAATAGTTGAAAATCCTTGATGACCTCAAACCTATCTAGGTTTGCATCAGGGCAAAAGCTTAATCCCTAGAGTTGAGCAGACACCTGGATGTTTGGGTTTGGCGGGTTTGGCCGAACTTCACTAAAATGACTCTAAAAAAGTCCTGGAAAGGGCTAGAGGGCTGCAAAAGGAAGCAAAATGGGGGTAAGAGTAGGACAAGTGCCCTGCAAACAAATGTGGATAGGGAAATAACTAAAAATCACATAAAAAAATAAAAAATGGAGGAGGTGGATGTGGAGTAGGAGGTTGAGAAGGCCTCAAAAAAAGAATAAGTTCACTAAAGTATAGCAATGGCTGTGTGAGGCTGGTATAAATGTCTTTTCTGCACAAGGTACAGACAAGTCTTGTGGGATCCATGCCTGGTTCATTTTAATAAACGTTAGCTTGTCCAGGCAGCTGTGCTTGTCTGTGATAACGCCCCCTGCCGTGCTAAACACACGTTCAGACAATACACTGGCTGTAAGCCAGGCCAGCACCTCCAAGGCATAAAGGGCAAGCTCAGGCCATGTGGCCAATTTGGAGACCCAGAAGTTGAATGGGGCAGACCCATCCGTTAGTACGTATAGGCGTGTGCACACATACTGTTCCACCATGTTGCTGAAATGCTGTCTCCTGCTAAGACGTTGCCTATCAGCTGGTGGTGCTGTTTGTTGTGGCGTGCTGCTGACAAAGCTTTTCCACATTTTAGCCATGCTAACCCTGCCTTCTGAGGTCATTTGGGAATGCCCTCAGCAGCGTGTCTACTAGCGTATGCTTGTAGTCGTGCATCTTCCGATCACGCTCCAGTGAGGGAATTAAGGAGGGCACGTTGTCCTTGTAACGGGGATCCAGCAGGGTGGCCACCCAGTAATCAGCACAAGTTACAGTGTGGGCAACTCGGCTGTCGTTGCGCACGCACTGCAGCATGTAGTCGCTCATGTGTGGCAGGCTGCCCAGAGGCAAAGACAAGCTGTCCTCTGTGGGAGGTGTATCATCTGTGTCCTCCGTATCCCCCCAGCCACGCTCCAGTGATGCCCACGAGCTGCGTTGGGTGCCACCCTGCTGTGAACATGGTTCCTCCTCCTCCTCCTCATCCTTGTCCTCCTCATCCTCCAGAACTGTACCCTGGCTTGAAAATGTTTTACCTGGCCTATGCTGGTGCAGGAACCCACCCTCCAAGCCACTTGTGAATGACGGCCTGATAACCGTGGAAATGACCCCTCTTCCTCCTCCTCTTCCTCCTGTGCCACATCCTCTTCCATCATCGCCCGAAGTGTTTTTTCAAGGAGACATAGAAGTGGGATAGTAACACTGAGAACAGCGTCATCGGCACTGGCCATGTTGGTGGAGTACTCAAAACGCCGCAATATGGTACACAGGTCTCGCATGGAGGCCCACTCGTTGGTGGTGAAGTGGTGCTGTTACGCAGAGCGACTGACCCATGCGTGCTGCAGCTGAAACTCCACTATTGCTTGCTGCTGCTCGCACAGTCTCTCTAGCATGTGCAAGGTGGAGTTCCACCTTGTGGGCACGACGCATAGGAGGCGGTGAGCGGGAAGGCCGAAGTTCCGCTGCAGCGCAGACAGGCGATCAGCAGCAGGGTGAGAACACCGAAAGCGCGCAAAGACGGCCCGTACTTTCTGCAGCAGCTCTGATATATCCGGGTAGTTTTTTAGAAATTTCTGCACCACCAAATTCAGCACATGCGCCAGGCAAGGGATGTGCATCAAACCAGCTAGACCCAGAGCTGCTACCAGATTTCGCCCATTATCACACACCACCAGGCCGGGCTTGAGGCTCAGTGGCAACAACCACTCATCGGTCTGTTGTTCAATGCTCGTCCACAGCTCCTGCGCAGTGTGGGGTTTATCCCCCAAACATATCAGTTTTAATACAGCCTGCTGTTGTTTCCCCCTGGATGTGCTGAAGTTGGTGGTGAAGGTGTTACGCTGACCGAATGAGGAGGTGGTAGAGGAGGATGAAGCGGAGTAGGAGGAGGAGGAGGCAACAGGAAGCAAAGAGAAATGCCCTGCAATCCTCGGTGGCGGAAGGACATGCGTCAAACTGCTATCCGCCTCAGGCCCACCCTCCACTACATTTGCCCAGTGTGCAGTTAGCGAGATATAGCGTCCCTGCCCATGCTTACTGGTCCATGTATCAGTGGTTATGTGGACCTTGCCACTGATGGCGTTGCGCAGTGCACACTTGATCTTGTCCCTGACTTGTTTGTGCAGGGAAGGGATGGCTCGACTGGAAAAGTAGTGGCGGCTGGGAACCACGTACTGTTGGACAGCCGCTGCCATCAGGTTTTTAAAACTGTCCATGTCCACCAGACGGAATGACAGCATTTAAAAGGCCAGGAATTTTGAAATGCTGGCATTCAGGGCCAGGAATCGCGGGTGGGTAGGGGGGTACTTCCCCTTTCCCTCCAGTGTTTGGGAGATGGACAGCTGTAAGCTTCCATGGGACCGTGTGGAAATGCTTGGGGATGGTTGGGGACATGGTGGCATTTCTGTCATATCGTCTGTTTGCTGGGTGGCAGGTGACGCTGTCACTGTAGAGTTGGAGGAAGAGGCCAAGGCAGCAGCAGAAGAGGAAGCAGGAGGAGGCCAAGACCTTTCTTGGATTTTGAGGTGCTTATTCCACTGCAGCAAGTGCTTTGCATGTAGATGCCTGGTCATGCAGGTTGTGCTCAGGTTTAGAACATTTATGCCTCGCTTCAGGCTCTGATTGCACAGCGTGCAAACCACTCGTGTCTTGTCTGTCAGCACATTGTCTGAAGAACTGCCACTCCAGGGAACTCCTTTGAGCTGCCTTTGGTGTGCTAGGTCTCTGGGTTCGGTGGGTAGGAGCAGGCGTACTGTCTAGGGGACGGTCACTCCGCTTTTGCAGCCTGCTTCCTCTTTTGCTGTGCTGGTGCCTCTGTGCGATCACCACCCCTTCCTCCAAACTGCACACGTCACTCGCATGACCCTCCTTCCATGTGGGGTCTAGGACCTCATCATCCTCCACATCATCTTCCACCCACTCTTCACCACTGCCCTCCTTGTCAGTCTGCACACTGTAGAAAGCCACAGCAGTTGGCACCTGTGTTTCGTCATCATCAGAGACGTGCGGCGCTGGTGTTTCCATGTCCTCATCCTGAAACAGAAGTGGTTGGGCATCGGTGCTCTCAATGTCTTCCACTTCTGTGGCAGGGCTATGTGAATGGCCCACGGAAAGCACACCAGGAGAGTCATCAAAAAGCATAAGAGACTGCTGCATGACTTGGGGTTCAGACTGCTTGGCTGATTTACAAGGGGCTGAGGTGAAAGACCCATGGACATGGGGTTCAGGTGCCTACTCTGAGCTTTCAGCAAGGGACCGGGTGGGAGACAATGTGAAGGAACTGGAGACATTGTCAGCCACCCAATCTACTATCGCCTGTACTTGTTCTGGCCTAACCATTCGTTGAGCTGCATTCGGGCCTACCATATAAGGTTGAAAGTTCTATCGGCTACTCGCACCTGAGGAATGTGTTTCACTTGTGCGTGTAGCTGGCACAGATCGACCACGTCCTCTCCTTGCAACAGGAGCTTCACCAACACCACCAACACCAGCAGCACCACGACCACGTCCCTTATTTGACGCTCTCCTCATTCTGGACGCAAATGTAATATTTAGCACAAATTTATATTATTTTTTAAACCGGCAATGTGCAATTTTGTGCAAGAAATGCACAGCAAGGTGCATATGTACTATGTAGCACTATTTATTAATAATAAAAAAAAGAATAATACATTATTATTAGATTTTTTTAAACCAGCAATGTAGACGCACTTTTTATTTTTGTGCAAGAAATGCACCGCTGGCCGGAAAAGTAGTATTTAGAATACTTTTTTTAAAACCAGCAACATAGATGCACTGTTTATTTTTGTGCAAGAAATGCACAGCAAGGTGCAAATGTACTATGTAGCACTATTTATTAATAATAATAAAAAAATAAATAATAAATGATTATTCTTTTTTTTTTAAACCAGCAATGTAGACACACTTTTTATTTTTGTGCAAGAAATGCACCGCTGGCCGCAGATGTAGTATTTAGAATTTTTTTTATTTTAACCAGCAATGTAAACACACTTTATATTTTTGTGCAAGAAATGCACAGCAAGGTGCAAATGTACTATGTAGCACTATTTATTAATAATAAAAAAAATTATAAATTATTATTCGTTTTTTTTTAAACCAGCAATGTAGACGCACTTTTTATTTTTGTGCAAGAAATGCCCAGCAAGGTGCAAATGTACTATATAGCACTATTTATTAATAATAAAAAAAAGAATAATACATTATTATTCAATTTTTTTAAACCAGCAATGTAGACGCACTTTTTATTTTTGTGCAAGGAATGCACCGCTGGCCGCAAATGTAGTATTTAGAATATTTTTTTTTTTAAACCAGCAATGTAGACGCACTTTTTATTTTTGGTGCAAGAAATGCACAGCAAGGTGCAAATGTACTATGTAGCAGTATTTATTAATAATATAAAAAAAGAATAATAAAGTATTATTCTTTTTTTTTTAAACCAGCAATGTAGGCTCACTTTTTATTTTTGTGCAAGAAATGCACCGCTGGCCGCAAATGTAGTACTAAATGTAGTATTTAGAATTTTTTTTTTTAAACCAGCAATGAAGACGCACTATTATTTTTGTGCAAGAAATGCAACGCTGGCTGCAAATGTAGTATTTAGAATATTTTTTTTTTTAATCCAGAAATGTAGACGCACTTTTTATTTTTGTGCAAGACATGCACCAATGGCCGCAAATGTAGTGTTTAGAATATTTTTTTTCTAAACCGGCAATGTAGACACACTTTTTATTTTTGTGCAAGAAATGCACAGCATGGTGCAAATGTACTATGTAGCACTATTTATTAATAATAAAAAAAAATAATAAATTATTATTCTTTTTTTTTACACCAGCAATGTAGGCTCACTTTTTATTTTTGTGCAAGAAATGCACCACTGGCCGCAAATGTAGTATTTCAAATTTTTTTAAAAAAAAAAAACAGCAATGTAGACGCACTTTTTATTTTTGTGCAAGAAATACAATGCTGGCCACAAATGTAGTATTTAGAATATTTTTTTTTTTTTTTTTATGTAATCTTTATTTATCTTTTCATAAGACAGAACAGAAAATGAATCAGTAGGCGATAATATATCATTGTTTAACATCCGTCCACATTTCTTAGCCAGTTTCACGCAGATGTAACGACAAAAAAAAAAAATTTTTTTAAACTTTATGATGTAAACGCCGGTCACCACGTAAAGAACGTGTTTTTATTTTTCACTCGGATGTAACGACC
>BLSH010322086.1:427635-457417 GCA_018402905.1 Glandirana rugosa | reverse complement strand
CTATCTGTCCTCAGAGCAACAGCACAGACAGCAGTAGTAAAGTAATCTATCTCAGGATGCAGGATCAGGTCTTAAAATGGCTAAAATCTGTCCCTCACGCCGTCAGCTACCTTTCCCTATACTAACCCAAGGAGCATGTGACTGCAGCACTGTGACTCCAGCTTATAAAGAGGCTGGGTCACATGATGCACCGGCCAATCACAGCCATGCCATTAGTAGGCATGGCTGTGATGGCTTCTAAGGGCAAACCAGTGAAACGCTTGTTGATTGGCTGCCCTGCAGCTTCTCAACACGTGGAGTAAAATAGCAGAACCCCGGACCGAACCCGAACGATTTTTGAAATGTCCGGGTCCGGGTCCGTGCCACGGACACCCTAAAGTTCGGTACGGACCCGAACGTTACAGTCCGGGTTCGCTCAACACTACTCACTACCTGTGCACGTGTCCACCAGCCCAGCCAGCCCTCTATCCATACAATACGGGTATGTATTTAGGTTTAATCATATGTTTTCTTTGCAGTACTTTGTATCTAGTTGCTGTTTAAATATGTTCACTACCTTCACATTCTAGATACTTTCACAGCCATCTTCTCTACCTGGCTGTAGATCCCTCCTATCCAATTTGTTGCCGGTAAGCTTTTTTTATTTAACCATTAACTGGCCTTTCCCTCTGTTCCCCCTTTTTTTTTTCCTCTCCCCTCTCGATGCATCCACTAATGACAATCTTCAATTTTCCAATTTATTAATTTTTAGATTCGGTACATATTCCCACATTTGGGAGGGGAAGAGAGGTTATTTGTAACCTCTCTTAAAAGGTTCCAGAGCATCCTGCATTATATGGTCAGTATCCCATATTTTGAGATGTTAATCTCAGATGATATTAATGAATCTGATATGTATGTCCTTGATACTTACGCTATGTATTTCCTCTTTTTCTTCTATGACATTTAGAGGATGTGTTTTTAATTATCATACTCCTGAGGAAGATATCTGATTAAACATCGAAACGCGTTGGGTCCTTTTCTGCCATTGCCAGGCAGATTAGTGGTCTTTTTTATTGTGTTTGTCATTTGCATGTGTGTATGCATTTTGGTTATTACATGTTTATTTCTTTGCAATATTATCCATGTTCCCATTTTTGAACCATCACTGTGTCTGGATGGTTTGTTCTTAAATATATCAATAAATGTTATTTTTTACATATGTTATTTTCTTCTTGGTGAGTTGGTCTTCCCATGTAAAGTCCCAGAGGGGGTATTTCTTGTGCTTCTACATTTAATGTTCGGGATGGGGATAGAAACACTCTAATTTTTCTTGGAAACACAATATTTTATATTTAGGGCACCACCAACACCCAAGGCCCAATTTTTCTGCACCTGGTTTACAGGGGCATGCCATAACAATTTTTAAACTAATTTACAACAACAGGGCCCATTCCTGCACCCAACAAGAGTAACTGCAAGGAGTTACAGTGTTCTGGCACCGCCAACACCCAAGGCCCAATTTTTCTGCACCTGGTATACAGGGGCATGCCATAACAATTTTTAAACTAATTTACAACAACAGGGCCCGTTCCTGCACCCAACAAGAGTAACTGCAAGGGGTTACAGTGTTCTGGCACCGCCAACACCCAAGGCCCAATTTTTCAGCACCTGTTTGACTGGGGCATGTTATCACAATTTTTAAACTAATTTACAACAGCAGGGCCCGTTCATGTGCCCAACAAGAGTAACTGCAAGGACTTACAGTTTTCTGGCACCGCCAACACCCAAGGTCCAATTTTTCAGCACTTGTTTGACTGGGGCATGTCATCACAATTTTTAAACTAATATACAACAGCAGGGCCCGTTCCTGCGCCCAACAAGAGTAACTGCAAGGGGTTATAGTGTTCTGGCACAATATTTAAACTAATTTACAACAGCGGGGTCTGCACCAACATTTAAAAAAAATGCATAGGGTTCCCCCCCAAAGTCCATAACATACCCTTCAGGTCTGGTATGTATTTTAAGGGGAACCACACCCAAAATAAAAAAAGTTGCGTAGGGGTCCCCCTCATAAGTCCGTATCAGGCCCTTCGGGTCTGGTATGGATTTTAAGGGGAACCCCACGTCAAAATTTTAAAAAAATTACGTGGGAGTCCCCCGAAAATCCAAACCTGGACCTTCAGGTGTGGTATGGATTTTAAGGGGAACCCTGTGGCAAAATAAAAAAAATGAAGTGGGGGCCTGACAAAATCCAAACCAGACCCTTTAGGTCTGGTATGGATTGTAAGGGGAACTCTGCATCAAAATTTTAAAAAATTACGTTGCCCCCCCCAAATCCAAACCAGGCCCTTCAGGTCTGGTATGGATTTTAAGGGGAACCCCGTGCCAAATTCCCAAATTAGACCCTTATCTGAGCACGCAGCCCTGGCATGGCAGGAGGGGGCAGGGACGAGTGAGCGCACCCCCCTTCTGAACGATACCAGACCACATGTCCTCAAGATGGGGAGGATGCTTTGAGGTGACCCCCAAAGCACCTTGTCCCCATGTTGATGGGGAGAAGGGCCTTGTCCCCACAACTAGAGTTGATTGAACCTCTGGAAGTCCGGGTTCGGCAGGTCCGAACTTTGACCCGGACCCCGAACCCCATTGAAATCAATGGGGACCCGAACTTTTAGGCACAAAAATGGCTGTAACAAAGTCCTGGCAAGTCCTAGAGGTCTGCAAAAGGAAGGAAAATGGGGTTAAGGGTTGGACAAGTGCCCTACAAAGAAATGGGGATAGGGAAATAACGTAAAATCATTTTTAAGTTAAAATCACATAAAAAAAATCAAAATGGAGGTGGATGTGGAGTTGGTGGTTGAGGAGGCAGTGAAAGTGGCGGTGGAGGAGGAGGAGGTAGCCAACACTGTTTTTTTTATTTTTGGAATTTTTTCGTTTTTTTTTAAACAAGCAATGTAGATGCATTTTTTAATTTTGTGCAAGAAACAATAATCTGTCCCTTTAAGCAACAGTAGGAACCTCTCCCTATAGAACTAGGAGGATTTTAGATTCTAAAATCATCTCCAAGTTGTACAGGGAAAGGCTCCAGCTGTTCCTTAAAGGGAAAGATTATTGTTCTAAAATCATCTCCAACTTGTATAGGAAAAGTCTATTGCAGCCGCACAGAGCCATATTATTGTTCTAAAATCATCTCCAAAGTGTATAGGAAAAGTGTATTGCAGCCGCATAGAGCCATATTACTGTTCTAAAATCATCTCCAAAGTGTATAGGAAAAGTGTATTACAGCCGCAAAGAGTCATATTACTGTTCTAAAATCATCTCCAAAGTGTATAGGAAAAATGTATTGCAGCCGCATAGAGCCATATTACTGTTCTTCCAGCCGCATAGAGAGCCATAACAAATGTTCTAAATTTTAGAACAATAATATGGCTCTATGTGGCTGCAATACACTTTCCTATACACTTTGGAGATGATTTTAGAACAGTAATATGGCTCTTTGCTGCTGCAATACACTTTTCCTATGCACTTTGGAGATGGTTTTAGAACAGTAATATGGCTCTATTCGGCTGCCATACTCTTTTCCTATACACTTTGGAGATGATTTTAGAATAATAATCTTTCCCTTAAAGCAACAGCTGGAACCTTTCCCTGTACAACTTAATGATGATTTTAGAACAATAATCTTTCCCTTAAAGCAACAGACTTTACCTAGTCCAGTCAGATCGTTCTGTGCAGCAGGTCTGCAATCTGTCCCTCAAAGCAGCAGTACTAGTATCTCTCCCTAGTCCACAATCAGATCGCTCAGTAATGCAGGATGAGATGTTCTATAATATCTGCAATCTGTCCCTCACAGAGCCAGCAGCATCCTCTCCCTTCACTATCCTGAGAGCATATGACATGCAGCACGGTGACTCCAGCCCCATATAGAGGCTGGGTCACATGGTGCACTGGCCAATAACAGCCATGCCATTAGTAGGCATGGCTGTGATGGCTTCTATGGGAAAACCAGTGAAACACTTGTTGATTGGCTGCCCTTGGCAGCTATTCAACACGTGGAATAAAATACCAGAACCCCGGACCCGAACCCGGACTTTTTTTAAAAAGTCCGGGTTCGGGTCCGGGTCCCAGACACCCCAAAGTTCGGTACGGACCCGAACTTTACTGTCCAGGTTCGATCAACTCTACCCACAACCCTTGCCGGTGGTTGTGGTGGTCTGTGGGTGGGGGGCTTATCGGAATCTGGAAGCCCCCTTTAATAAGGGGGCCCCCAGATCCTGACCCCCCCCATATGAATAGGTATGGGATACATTGTACCCCTACCCATTCACCAAAAAGGAGTAAAATGGCAAAAATAACAAGAGGCAGTTTTTGACAATTCATTTATTGTGTAAAATTCTTCTATATTCCTCCATCTTCTCCTGCCCGGTCCTTCTTCTGGTCTTCTGCTTCTTCTTTCGGTCTTCTTCCTTCTTCTCTTCATCTTCAGTCTTCATCTTCTTCCTTCTTCTTTTGCCGCCCCCACGCCCGCTGACGCAGCCGTGCCGTCCGGAGGCATCTCCCAGAATGGGCAGTCTGTAATCTGACATTTATTTTATAGGTAAGGGCGGGGCCACCCAGTGATGTAAACGAGTGACCCCGACCCTTCTGACATCATACGTTGTCAGAGGGGGTGGGTCACCCATTTACATCACCGGGTGGACCGTCGCTTCTTATAAAAGAAGTGTCAAACTGAAGACCGCCCATTCTGGGAGACACCTCTGCATGGCGCGGCTGCGGCAGCAGGAGCGACGGCAGTGAAATAAGAAGGAAGAAGATGATGATTGAACACAAAGAGAGGAAGGAAGAAGACCGAAAGAACAAGCAGAAGACCGAAGAAGGACCGGGCAGGAGAAGATGGAGGAAGAAAGAAGAAGAGCTATTTTACACAATAAAGGACTTGTCAAAAACGACCTCTTGTTTTTTTTAACACCTTACTCCTTTTTTGGGGAATGGGTAGGAGTACAATGTACCACATACCTATTCACATAGGGTGGGTTGGGATCTGGGGCCCCTTATTAAAGGGGGCTTCCAGATTCCGATAAGCCCCCCACCCATACACCCGCACAACCACCAGCAAGGGTTGTGGGGATGAGGCCCTTCTCCCCATCAACAAGGTGCTTTGGGGCGACCTCAAAGCATCCTCCCCATGTTGAGGGCATGTGGCCTGGTATGGTTCGTGGGGGGGGCACTCACTCGTCCCCTCCCCCTCCTGCCATACCAGGGCAGCGTGCTCGGATAAGGGTCTGGTTTGGATTTGGGGGGACCCCACGCCATTTTTTAAAACATTTGGCGCGGGGTTCCTCTTAAAATCCATACCAGACCTGAAGGACCTGGTATGGACTTTGGGGGGGGGACCCCTGTGTCATTTATTTTACATTTTGGGTGGGGTTCCCCTTAAAATACATACCAGACCTGAAGGGTCTGTTACGGACTTTGTGGGCAAACCCTACGCAATCTTTTTTTTTAATTTTGGAGAGGGGTTCCCCTTAAAATCCATACCAGACCTGAAGGGCCTGGTATGGAGTGGGGGGGTCGGCAACAATGCTTTTTTAGTGAATTTATGTATATTGACGGGAACCGGCAATGCATTACAGCCGCGATAATAAATGACAATTTTTCCTTTGGAAATGTCATTTTGCTCTGGCTATGTTCTAAACATTACAGAGGTGCACCCTTTTACAGGAAGACTAAGGAGACCCCCCAGCATGATATTTAACCACTTCAATACCAGGCACTTAAAACACTTCCCGCCCAGACCAATTTTCAGCTTTCAGGGCTGGTGCGCTTCGAATGAGAATTGCGCGGTCGTGCGACGCTGTACCCAAACAATGTTTTTATAATTTTGTTCCCACAAATAGAGCTTTCTTTTGGTTGTATTTGATCACCGCTGCATTTTTTTTGTGCTACAAATAAAAAAAGACCGAAAAGTTTGAAAAAAAAAGTTTTTCTTTGTTTCTGTCACAAAAGTACATTTTCTCCATCACTGACAGGCACTACTGGGCTACAGTGATGGGCGAATGCAGGTTATCCTGAGGACATCAATAAATGCCCAGTCAGGATAACGAACACCCCGCCCCGGCCGTGATTTGTCAATAGGCCGGGCGGGAAGTGGTTAAAGGAATATTTCATTTTTATTGTTTCACTTTAAGCATTATTAAAATCACCGCTCCTGAAAAAACGATTGATTTAAAAACTTTGTTTGCATTGATACATGTTCCCTAGGACAGGACCTGGGTCCCCATACACTTTTTAGGGCAATAACTTGCATATATGCCTTTAAAATGAGCACTTGTGTTTTATCATGTTCGAGTCCCGTTGATTTTAACGGTGTTCGCACAAATTTTTTGCCTGTTCACAAGTTCTGGTGCGAACCGAAGCGGGGGGTGTTTGGCCCATCCCTATTCACCACCACACGCCCTTTCCATGAACGCACTAAACACTAATCGGTTTTTTAACTAGTTTTATGTGATGCCTTTGCACCTGCATTAATTTATTAATATCTTAATAGGATTACATCCTTTGGGACTGGTTCTGGACTGGTTTTCATGTCATCTAAGTGCAATCGCATAAGCACATTCATTTGAGTTATATCCTTAAATGCATCCAAGCTTTGTGTGATAGTTTTGTCATTTCCTATTTGTGCCTCGTTCAGGACAACTTTGGGCAGTGTTATCTATCACATCTTTTATATGTAGATGTAAGCACATATTCTTATGGTATTGCTATAACTCTCCAGCATCTGTGCACAGGACATTTAGGGGCATGCTTTTGTTTTGACAGTTAGACCTGCCACAAGTGTGCTCCCCATATGTCCATGGCACATGTGCACTATTCCTAAGACACTTATTGTTATTTAGCAGTTTATTTGATTTATTCATAGTGTCAAGCTATTACCTCGATTTAGCGCAGCCTGCTATATGACTATACATTTTGGTGAACCAGGTTGGTGTTTCCATTGGCTGCAGCTGGTTAAAATTACACATATATTTTTTGTTTTTACTTTAGAAGGGATTTACACCAGTATTAGCAAGGTATTGACTCCCCCATTTATATTATATCATTATCTATCATCTCAGAGACCTTGGATTATGTGTGCAGAGAGACATGTGACAGGAAGTTCCCAGAATGCATCTGTGAGGCCAAGAACAGGAAGTGTGAGTAGAATTGCTGACTCCTTCAATACATTCTTCATTAAGTGGATTGGCTGAGGACGTAAGGAGAGTCTTGGAGGCACCATTATTACTGACAGAAAGGCTTTAACATTTAACTTTAACTCTGGTGATTGCATACCCATAAGGGAGTTGGTCACGTGCAGTGATTATCCGTGGAGATGGTGGTTGGAACGAGTGGCACTGTGTATTAGATGCTTCACATCAGTGTTCTTTTCTTTCACCACTGGGTAACATAGATATGGGCTTTTAAAGGACTCTTTAATGCATGATTGTTACCATTTATGTTTTAGCATGTTTTAGCTGCAACTATTCCTTCATCCAATAAGGATTTTGAGCGCTGTGTAGTAAGTCTGATGCCAGATTTGGAAAGTCTAAGATTTATACCATTTTAAGTTGTGCAAAGATATCACCCAGTTATGATTGATACTTTGGCTGGTGCTAAGCTCATAGAGCTCAGGGGTTGGCAAAGGATCGCTGACATGGAGTATATTGTGGACTTTCTTTATTCATGTGGACTGCTATATAAATTCATATATATATTATACATTCTTTGGGTATAGAAGATATCAGTGTATTTTGGAATTTGTGTTATCAGTGCATTGGAATTTGTTTTATCCTGGCTTTAAGATTTTAATATTTCAGATTTTTTTAAAAATTATGAAATAATAAAGTATATTCTTTTATACAGATAAAAGTATGCTCTTTTCTGGCATGTCACATAATTATGTTGTTGTTGACTATTTTTTCAAGGGTTGTAGTCAGAATTAGGAGTTTTTATTGCAGTGTTATTCTATGTATTGTTCGGGTAACTTCCCTACTTTATTAGATTTAAAGTGGTTGTAAAGGAAGGTATTTAACTTTCTATGCAGTAAAGTAAAAAACCTTCTGCATGCAGCTCCCCTGAAGCCCCCTAAATACATACCAGATCCAGCAATGTGCACGAGAGCCAAGGCTCTCTCTCTCTTCCCATTGGCTCCCACTGCTGTCAATCACAGCCAGGGATGAGGCTACAGGCGTGGGGCAAAGCCGTGTTTTATGTGCCTGATGGACACACAGAGCCGAGCTCACGAGCGAGCATGCACAATACACCCATAGCAAGTAGCTTTGGAAAGTGGAGGATCGGGGCTGCTCTGTGCAAACCATTGCACAGAGCAGGTAAGTATAACATATTTGTATAACATGTTTCAATTCTATGCAGTAAAGTAAAAAAATCTTCTGCATGCAGCTCCCGAAGCCCCCTAAATACATACCATAGCCTGATCTCATTCCAGCGATGTGCACGAGAGCCAAGGCTCTCTCCCTTCCCATTGGCTCCCACTGTTGTCTATCACAGCCAGTGATGAGGCAACAGGGGCGGGGCGGAGCCACGCTTTGTGTGTCTTATGGACACACGGATCGGGGCTCATGAGCGAGCATGCACAAGTAACCCCATAGCAAGTGGATTGCTGTGGGAGAACTTGGCTTGAGACCCGGGAAGAGGAGGATCGGGGCTGCTCTGTGTAAAACCATTGCCCAGAGCAGGTTAGTATAACATTTTTGTTATTTAAAAAAGAAAAAAATAACCTTTACAGTCACTTTAATTATATATATTATACATTGGGACCTTGAGACGTTTCTTATGGGTATTTTTAAAAATCAATATTTTTTTAGGACTCTTTAGACAGCTTATCTGTGCCTAAAAATAATTTATCAATCCAGGCTCCATGACGGGAAAATGTTTTATATTTGGAAATTATAAATTGCCAGCTTGACACTGTTCAGTGTTATCACAGACAGCTGTAAAGTTATGTGATTCTGGTGTCTAAGCTGATTTGTGTGGTATACTGAACTTTACAGCACAACAAAGCAGTTAAAGCGTAACTCCACTTTTGTTGAGAAAAAAAATCCCCCCCGGGTGATCTATGTACATTGCAAGGATTACAACAACCTTTGTTGCAGATTGCTACCTTTTTGTTATTCTGAAGAAATCCCTGTGTGTTTCTCTGTGCCTCTGTACTGAGTGGGTCTAATGGGAGTGGTTTCATAATTATCAAGCAGGTGTGCAGCTGGGGAGCATTAATGAGAAAATCTGCTGGGCCCGCATCCCTGTATATGTGTTCTTATTGAAAGTATCTCTCCAAAAAATACATTTTTGTTGCAGGGGATGCTGAAATCTGACTTGTATATTAGACAGACTTCTGGGAAAATTGGTGAGTCAATCATACAAGCAGGAAATGGTGTTTCTGGGGAGTGGTCAGTACAAATTCTGTGTACAGAACAATCCCAGGTAGCTATATTGCAATGCATTCTCAGAAATTTACAGCAGCTGCAGATTGAAAAAGAAAGCTAAATTTTAATAACATTCAATTACAATATGACAGGTATCGCAATTGTACACGCTGTATTATTTTTTCTTTATTTGTTATTTTTTTCCCCACAAAAGTGGAGTTACCCTTTATTTTTGGCCCTTTCCCTGTAAGTAAAACCCAAACTTTAGAAATATTGTTTATGCAGTCCTAAGAATTTGCCAATTTGGAAATGCAGAGTTCCCCCCCCCCATATTTAGACTGAACCCCCTCCCCCCTTCTTATTAGCACCTAGGGATTAAGAGTAACCAACTAAAAAGACTTAAAAGGAACAGGAGATGGCAACCCTCCTTCCCTCTCCCTTCATCCCCTCCCCCGCAACATCCATTTTGTTTTTTGTGTATAATGTTGGCTCTTACCTTCTGTATATTAACCCTTTTTTCAAATAAAAATGTTTTGAAAAAAAAAATGTAGAGGACTTCCCTGGGGACCTGTATTTCATATATTATATTTTTTCTTTCTATTTTTGGAGGATAATTTGCTGGATCCAAACACTAAATATATTTAAAAGAGAAGTATGGCCAAAGCTTTTTTGGTCATATTAGTTATCTGGGTCACAGAACTGCACGCACTTTTGCTCTCCTGTGACGTGAGTAAGCTTATAGCAGGCTATTGCCCGCTACCAGCTGTTGTTACACAGACGCTCCAGGCTCTGGAAGCATCCTGACTAGAGTTGAGCGGACACCTGGATGTTCGGGTTCGTCGGGTTCGGCCGAACTTTGTGAAAAAGTTTGAGTTCGGCACCGAACTTGACCCCGAACCCCATTGAACTCAATGGTGACCCGAACTTTTGGGCACAAAAAGGTTTAAAAAAGTCCTGGAAAGGGCTAGAGGGGCTGCAAACGGAAGCAAAATGGGGGTAAGAGTAGGACAAGTGCCCTGCAAACAAATGTGGATAGGGAAATAACTTAAAATCACATTAAAAATAAATATAAAAAATAGCAGTGTAGGTGGAAGTGACGGTGGAGGAGGAGGTAGCCAACACTGTTTTTTGTTTGGTTGTTTTTTTTTTCTAATTGGGGTAGCCCCCAAAATATTGAGATATAGTAAAAAAAAAGAAAAAAGTATACCAATGGCTGTGTGAGGCCGGTCTAAGTGTCTATTCTGCACATGGTACAGACTAGTCTTGTGGGATCCATGCTTGGTTTATTTTAATAAACGCTAGCTTGTCCATGTTGGCTGTGGACAGGCAGCTGCGCTTGTCTGTAATAACGCCTAATATGTCCCTCACAGCACCGACAGGAACCTCTCCCTACTCCACTATGAGATGATTTTAGAACGATAATATGTCCCTCACAGCACCGACAGGAACCTCTCCCTACTCCACTATGAGATGATTTTAGAACGATAATCTGTCCCTCACAGCACTGACAGGAACCTCTCCCTACTCCACTATGAGATGATTTTAGAATGATATGTCCCTCAAAGCACCGACAGGAACCTCTCCCTATTCCACTATGAGATGATTTTAGAACGATAATCTGTCCCTAACAGCACTGACAGGAACCTCTCCCTACTCCACTATGAGATGACTTTAGAACGATAATCTGTCCCTCACAGCACCGACAGGAACCTGTCCCTACTGCAGTATGAGATGATATTAGAATGCTAATCTTTCCCTCACAGCGCCAGGAACCTGTACCTAATGCAGTATCAGATGATATTAGAATGCTAATCTTTCCCTCACAGCGCCAGGAACCTGTACCTAATGCAGTATCAGATGATATTAGAACGTTAATGTTTCCCTCACAGCACCAGGAAACTGTCCCTAATGCAGTATCAGATGATATTAGAATGCTAATATTTCCCTCACAGCACCGCCAGGAACCTGTCTCTAATGCAGGATGAGCTATTAGAATGGTAATCTCTCCCTCACAGCGCCGGCAGCATCCTCTCCTTAATCCAGTACAAGATGATGTGACACGTGGCACTACGTGACTCCAGCTCATGTAGAGGCTGGGTCACATGATGCACTAGCCAATCACAGCCATGCCATTAGTAGGCATGGCTGTGATGGCCTCTAAGGGCAAACGAGTGAAACGCTTGTTGATTGGCTACCCTGTAGCTATTCAACAGGCACCAAAAAAATACCCGAATACCGAACACGATCCCGGACTTTTTTGAAATGTCAGGGATCGTGTTCGGGGGAGCGGACACCCTAAAGTCTGGTACGGACCAGAACTTTACAGTCCGGGTTTGCTCAACTCTAATCCTGACCATATTGTCAGGATCCACCCAGCTGTCTGATTGACAGGTGGCTCCAGCTATCAGCATGTGGCTGAGAGCTTAAGCCTGCCCCCTCTGCAGCCCAACTCTCCAGTTAACGCTGGAGGAGTAGAGAGTGGTGACTGGCAGTCACTGCTCTCTGTTCTGAGCTGATTGAAAGCTGAGTGATCAGCGATCATTTGATTGGTCAGTTATAAGTCTTCAAGCTGATGTGAAGCAGCTGGAGCATCACACTGAGGCTGCATCATAGAGGTAAGTATAGATGTTTATTTTTTTTTATCTACCTCAAACTTCTCCTTTAAAAAAAATGCACAAAAAGGAAAAAATTGTAAATTGTTCTGAGAATTATTGCATATACAGTACCTCACAAAAGTGAGTACACCCTTCACATTTTTGTAAATATTTTATTTTATTATACCTTTTCATGTGGCAACACCAAAGAAATTACACTTTGCTACAATGTAAAGTAGTGAGGGTACAGCTTGTATAACAGTCTAAATTTGCTGTCTCCTCAAAATAACTCAACACACAGCCATTGATGGCTAAACCGCTGGCAATAAAAGTGGGTACACCCCTAAGTGAAAATGTCCAAATTGGGCCCAATTAGCCTTGTTGCCTCCCCAGTGTCATGTGAATCATAGTGTTACAAGGTTTCGGGTGTGAATGGGGAGCAGGTGTGTTAGATTAGGTGTTATTGCTCCCACTCTCTCATACTGGTCACTGCAAGTTCAACATGGTACCTCATGGCAAAGAAGTCTCTGAGGATCTCAAAAAACAATTGTTGCTCTAAATCAAGATGGCCTAGGCTATAAGAAGATTGCCAAGACCATGAAACTGAGCTGCAGCACAGTGGCCAAGACCATGCAGTGGTTTACCAGGACAGGTTCCACTCAGAACAAACCTCGCCATGGTCGACCAAAGAAGTTGAGTGCACGTGCTCAGCGTCATATCCAGAAGTTGTCTTTGGGAAAGAGACGTATGAGTGCTGTCAGCATTGCTGCAGAGGTTGAAGGGGGTGGGGGGTCAGCCTGTCAATGCTCAGACCATACACCGCACACTGCATCAAATTGGTCTGCATGGCTGTTGTCCCAAAAGGAAGCCTCTTCTAAAGATGATGCACAAGAAATCCTGCAAACATTTTGCTAAAGACAAGCAGACTAAGGATGTGGATTACTGGAACCATGTCCTGTGGTCTGATGAGACCAAGATAAACTTATTTGGTTCACATGGTGTCAAGCGTGTGTGGCAACAACCAGGTGTGGAGTACACAGACAAGTGTGTTTTGCCTACAGTCAAGCATGGTGGTGGGAGTGTCATGGTCTGGGGCTGTATTAGTGCTGCTGGTACTGGGCAGCTATAGTTCATTGAGGGAACCACGGATGCCAACATGTACTGTGACATGCTGAAGCAGAGCATGTTCCCCTCCCTTCGGAGACTGGGCCACAGAGCAGTCATCCAACATGATAAAGACCCGAAACACACCTCCAAGATGACCACTGCCTTGCTAAAGAAGCTGAGGGTAAAGGTGATGGACTGGCCAAGCATGTCTCCAGACCTAAACCCTATTGAGCATCTGTGGGGCATCCTCAAGTGGAAGGCGGAGAAGCGCAAGGTCTCTAACATCCACCAGCTCCTTGATGTCATCATGTAGGAGTGGAAGAGGACTCCAGTGGCAACCTGTGAAGCTCTGGTGAACTCCATGCCCAAGAGAGTTAAGGCAGTGCTGGAAAATAATGGTGGCCACACAAAATATTGACACTTTGGGCCCAATTTGGACATTTTCACTTAGGAGTGTACTAATTTTTGTTGCCAGCGGTTTAGACATTAATTGCTGTGTGTTGACTTATTTTGAGGTGACAGCAAATGTACACTGTTATACAAGTTGTGCACTTACTACTTTACATTGTAGTAAAGTGTCATTTCTTCAGTGTTGTCACATGAAAATATATCATAAAATATTTACAAAAATATGTGGGGTGTACTCACTTTTGTGAGATACTGTATATGCTAGATTTGTGTATGGCTGAAAAAATTGTTCGTTTTCGTTTTTTTATTTTTCCGGGAATCTGGAAATTCAAAAAATTCGTAAATTTGGAAATTTGTTGGAATTCGTAAATTTGCAGTAATTCGGCAAGTGTGGTAATTTGGAAATTCGGCAATCGGAACAGCTGAAAATCTGAAATTTGGAAATACGAAAATTTAAAAATAACAAAGAACATTTGAAATAATAACTAACTAATAAATAACTATTAAATTATAGGTATTGGAATCTCCTTGAAAATATGGCTGTCAGTGATAAATTTCATATTTAAGTTCACTAACGACCAAATTTTCAATGAAATTCCAATACCTATAATTTAATAGTTATTTATTATTATTTCAAATGTTTTCTTATTTCCGAATTTCCAAAATTCGGAAGTAAGAAAGAACATTTGCAATAATAATAACTAATTATTAAATCATAGGTATTGGAATTTCCTTGAAATTTGGCTGTTAGTGATACATTTCATATTTAAGTTCACTAACAGCCATATTTTCAAGGAAATTCCAATACATATAATTTAATAGTTATTTATTAGTTATTATTTCAAATGTTCTTTGTTATTTTATATTTCCGAATTTCCGAACACCACAATTGCCAAATTGAATGAATGAATGAATGAACTTTATTGCCAGGTATGTTCACACATACGAGGAATTTGTTTTCGTGACAGAAGCTCCACAGTGCAACAAAATGACAGCGACAGAACAAAAACACAAAATGGAATAAAAAATTTTAAAAATTTTTAAAAAATACAAATAGGTAGGTAAGGAACGAAAATATACAAATTGACAATGTATGGCAGGTATATTACAATGAGCATTATGTATGTGCAGGTATATTATGTGCAAAAAATGTACGCTAAGTATGTGTGTTAGGTAAATAAGTGTAGTATATATAAATATAAATAGTGTAGTGTGTTCCACAGTTTTTTTTTTGTTTTTTTTTCAATTGTTCATTAGATTGTTCATTAGATGGATTGCCTGAGGGAAGAAACTTTTCCTGTGTCTGGTCGTTCTGGTGCTCAGTGCTCTGTAGCGTCGACCAGATGGCAACAGTTCAAAGAGGGAGTGCGCTGGATGTGAGGCGTCCAGAGTGATTTTGCCGGCCCTTTTGCTCACTCTGGATAGATACAGTTCTTGAATAGACGGGAGGGTTGAACCGATGATTCGCTCGGCAGTCCGGACTACCCTCTGTAGTCTTCTGAGGTCAAATTTAGAAGCTGAGCTGAACCAGACAGTTACTGAAGTACAAAGGATGGATTCGATGATGGTGGAGTAGAACTGTTTCAGCATCTCCTGTGGCAGGTTAAACTTCCTCAGCTGGCGAAGGAAGTACAACCTCTGTTGGGCCTTTTTCACAATGGAGTCAATGTGAATGTCCCACTTCAGGTCCTGAGAGATAGTGGTGCCCAAGTGGTGCCCAAATTACCGCAATTGCTGGATTACCACAAATTGCCGAATTTTGCAAAAAACTAATTTTGTAAAAACGAAATTCGGAAAGTGAATTGCACAGGCCTAGTATATACTACGCGGACTGCATTATATACTCTAAACTGTAATATATATATATATATATATATATATATATACACATATACTACACGGGCTGCACTATATATTCTGAACTGTATTATATATACTACGCGAACTGCACTACATACTCTGAACTGTATTATATATTCTACACTAACTGTACTATATACACTGAACTGTATTATATATACTACACTGACTGACTGCACACTACACTAAATACCTGCCTAATCTCCATTCATTCACTATATACGGCCGCCGTGTAAGCAAAAGTATTATATAGTGTGGGGCATGGACTTAGCCCTTGAGCCATGATTGGCCAAAGGCACCCTGCCTTTGGCCAATCATTGCTCTCACAGCACATCGCATTGTGATTGGCCAAAGCATGCAGGTCAGGGGCATGCTTTGGCCAATCAGCAGCCATCAAGAGATTGCAGTGCATTATGGGGCACTCTCCCACTGGGGAGACACACCTAAGAGGACTGGGAAATTGCAGTCATAGATGCGTGCAGAACCAGAAGAGTGGACTGTGGTGGAAGGGGCAGTGGAGTTAGGCAGCTGCAGCCAGTCAAACAGGTGGCAAAAAATTGAACCTTGGTTGCTGGCGGTGCCAGAACACTGTAATGCCTTGCAGTTACTCTTGTTGGACGGAGGAACAGGGCCTGATGTTGTAAATTAGTTTAAAAATTGTAAGTAAAGGGTTGGGGCGAGGAAAAGGGGAGGGGGAAATTAGGTAAGGGATTATAGCGGTGCTTAGAAACACAACAATTAGCAGCTGAATAAAATCAAGTTTTTTATTTTTGTACACATTAAAAAGGTGCAAGCATGCATCCAGATACAAATTTCAGAAAGATAAAAAGATCCATTAATAGATACAGACGCGGATAATGGTGGAGTACAGTTTAACTCTAGCGGCACTGTCCAAGATATTGGTGTCCAGCATGTTTCGCCTGAGAAGGGCTTCCTCAGGGACTTAACAGGCCATTTGTTAATTATCTAATATTTATACAGAAAAAAGAAAAAAGTTTGTATCACAGAACATATAACATAGAATTTCATACAACTTAAGGTTAAAAATTGTGACGAAAGCCCCATGTCAAACAGGTGGCGAAAACTTGTGCCTTGGGTGCTGGCAGTGCCAAAACAATCTAACCCCTTGCAGTTACTCTTGTTGGACGCAGGGATGGGCTCTCCTGTTTTAAATTAGTTTAAAAATTGTTATGGCATGCCCCTGTAAACCAGGTGCAGAAAAATTGGGCCTTGGGTGTTGGTGGTGTCCTAAATACAAAATGTTGTTCTAGATTACGGACATGAGGCATAGGAGCAGCGGCAGTCTTCAAAGGATCCCAGATCCCTAGCAAATTTAATCAGTTGCATCAGTATCAGGGGCTTAATAGCTGTTGCATCAGCATCAGAGGCTTAATAGCTGTTGATCCAGGACTGATTCCTTTTTATAAATGTGAGCCTATCAACCGAGTCTGTGGACAGGCGCACACTTTGATCGGTCACGAACCCTCCAGCAGCACAGAATGTCTGTTCAGAAAGCACGCTCAATGCAGGACAGGCCAGTAGCTCAATTGCATATTGAGCAAGTTCCGGCCAGTGGTCAATCCTCAAGACCTAGTAACTAAGTGAATGCTCCGTTGGAAAGGTGTCTAAGTCTGCTCTTGCCCCTAAATATTCCTGCACCATATAATGCAGACGCTGACGATGGTTGCTTGAACCTATCAGGCCTGGGTGCGGAGGACTGAAAATTTTTTTAAAGGCATTTCTCAGCCGGCCACCTTCTCCACCACTCTGCCTCTGAATGACTGAAGCTTCAGAAACACGTTGTCCAGGACCAGCTCCAGGACATGGTAACCTCCTAGGGTCTGGAAAGGCATTGCACAAACATTTCTTCAAGGTATCCTGAAGATGTTTCATCCTCTGCACCCTCTGCGCAGGCAGGATCAGTTTTGAAACTCTACCCTTGTAACGTGGATCAAGAAGGGTTGCCAGCCAGTAATGATCCCTCTCCTTGATACCACGAATCCTAGGGTCTTTTCGCAGGCTTTTCAGAATCAGATATGCACCGTAAGTTTGAGGAGGCATGAGTGTCCTCTGGGTCACTGAGCATTTCATCAGGAACTACCTCCTCCCAGCCATGTACAACTCCTTGGGTTTCTGGGGCCTGAAAATCATGATCCCTTGAAGACTGCTGCGTATTATACTTCACATCCATGCTGACACAATCCTCCTCCTCCTCCTGTGTGTTTGGCAGGAGTGTTCTGTGCATAAAGGGGGTCTTGAGAGGAAAGGAAGTCCTCCTCTTCCTCCCTCTGTTCTGCCTCAAGTGCCCTGTCCATGATTCCACGAAGCGTGTGCTCCAGAAAGAATATTAGTGGGACAGTGTCACTGATGCATGCATTGTCGCTGCTCATCATGCTTGTGGCCTCCTCAAATGGTGACAGGACAGTGCATGCATCCTTGATCATTAGCCACTGACGTGCCGAAAAAAAGCCAAGCTCCCCCGAGCCTGTCCTGGTGCCATGCTCACAGAGGTACTCATTGATGGCCCTCTGCGTGCAGCCACTGCAGCATTGGCAATGTTGAGTTCCACTTGGTGGGCATGTCACAAATGAGGCAGTTGTTGGGCAGGTTGAAATTCTGCTGGATGTCAGCCAGCCGGGAACTGGCATTGTATGAACGCCGGAAATGACCACAGACTTTTCTGGCCTGCCTCAGGATATTTGGTAAGCCTGGGTACCTGGTAAATAAACGCTGCACCACCAAATTCAAGACGTGTGCCAAACATGGAACATGTGTCAATTTTCCCAGTCAGAGAGCAGAGAGAAGGTTGGTGCCATTGTCACAACCATTCCTGGCTCAAGCTGCCATGGCGTCAACCACCTCTGAGCCTGCCCCCACAGAGCTGAAAGAATCTCTTCCCCAGTGTAGCTCCTGTCCCCAAGACAGACTAATTCAAGCACAGCATGGCATCTTTTAGATTGACTGCTTGCATAGCCCCTTGAACACTTAGAGAGCACTGCAGGTTTAGAGGACAATTCTGCAGAAGAGACCACAGAGGTAGACGAAGAGGGGGGTGGAGGAGGCGGGTGTGGCAAAATCACCACCAGCTTTTTGGAGGCATGGTGGCGGAACTATTTCCAAAACTGAACCCTGTCTTGCATCCTTCCCAGCTGCCAGCAGAGTTACCCAGTGCACAGTGAAGGAAAGGTATTGTCCCTGATCATGTCTGCTGGACCATGAGTCAGCGGTAATATGAACCCTGCAGCTGACCGCACTGTCCAGCGAGGCCAAAACATTGTCTTCCATGTGACGGTAAAGAGCTGAAATGGCCTTACGTGAAAAGAAATGTCTTTTGGGAACCTGCCACTGTGGGACAGCACATTCCACAAATTCAGGAAAGGGGGCAGAGTCTACCAGCTGAAAAAGCAGCAGTTTCAGCACTAGCAATGTGGCCAAGCTAGCATTAGGATGCTGAGCATGTGGATGGCTTGGACACTATTTCTTTTTACGGTTCAGTAACTTGGGTAGGGATATTTGCCTGCTGAATTCACCTGGTGGTGTACTGCTAGCAGATTGGCTGCAAGTACTAGTTGTGGCACGCATTGCTATGCCTTCATTCCTCTCAGTGTAGGTTTTGGAGAGCACTGCAGATATAGTAGGGGTTGAGATCCCAGATGAGGAGCAAGGAGAAGTCCGTCTTGTTTTCTGGTGTGGGTTTTTCAGGTACTCTTGCCAACGGACTGCATGGCTGGTCGTCATATGTCTTGTCAAGACAGTGGTGCCCAAGCAGCTGGAATCCTGACCATGCTTGACCTGCTTCAGACATAGTTTGCAAATGGCAATGGTGCGATATACTGCACATGTGCTGAAAAATGCCCACACCAAAGAAATGTTGGAAGTCGGCGGGGAGGCAGCACTATCCTGCACCTGTGGAGCTCTGTGGTCTGATGCAATTGAATGACTGCCCTTAAGCTGGCCCCTGGAGGGCATCTTGCCTTGGTTGAGTTAGGCCTCCTCCTCCTCACTTTCCTCCTCTCTTCTCTCAGGCACCCAAGTACAGTCCGTGTCCTCATCATCCCCTCCCTCTTCATCTCTGGAGCAAACTTGGCAGTATGCTGCAGCTGGGGGAATATGACTGCTAGTTTCTTGTCTTTTTGCGTCACCCCATCTCTAGGCTCACGCTACTCCCTTCCTCAACCTGGGAACCAACATCGGAGCCTTCAAACTGCTGCTCATCCTTCATCAGCATGTAACCGACACTATGTTCGAATAACTCGGGTGACTCCTCCGTGCATTATGGTGGGGCTGCAGAAGGAGTAACTGTGGACAAGGATCCGGTGGAATAAGCCGCTTTGCCAGATGCATTGGAAGTACAGTTGAGCGAGCCCGAACTGTAAAGTTCGGGTCCGTACTGAACTTTGGGGTGTCCGTGACCCGGACCCGAACCCGGACATCTGAAAAAAGTTTGGCTTCGGGTTCTGGATTCGGTTATTTGATCCTGTCTGTTGAATAGCTGCAGGGCAGCCAATCAACAAGCGTTTCACTGGTTTGCCCTTAGAAGCCATCACAGCCATGCCTACTAATGGCATGGCTGTGATTGGCCAGTGCATCATGGGACCCAGCCTCTTTATAAGCTGGAGTCACTTAGTGCTGCATGTCACATGCTCTCTGGCTAATATAGGGAGAGGATGCTGCCGGCGCTGTGAGGGATTTCAGATATAATAACATCTCATCCTGCATTACAGAACAATTTGATTGTGGACTAGGTAGAGATTACTACTAATACTACTGCTTTTAGGGACAGATTGCAGATCTAATAACATCGCATCCTGCATTACAGAACGATCTGACTGGACTAGGTAGAGTCTACTGCTTAGAGGGACAGATTATTGTTCTAAAATCATCTTCTAGTTCTATAGGGTCAGGTTCCTGCTGTTGCTGTAAGGTACAGATTATTGTTCTAAAATCATCGCCTACTCCTATAGGGTCAGGTTCCTGCTGTTGCTGTAAGGGACAGATTATTGTTCTAAAATCATTTTATTTCCTTTTGCAGCCCTCTGGCACTTTCCAGGACTTTTTTACAGTCATTTTTGTGCCGAAAAGTTCAGGTCCCCACTGACTTCAATGGGGTTCGGGGTAAAGTTCGGGTCAAGTTCGGTACCGAACCCGAACTTTTTCGCAAAGTTCGGCCGAACCCACCGAACCCGAACATCCAGGTGTTCGCTCAACTCTAGTTGGAAGGCAAACTTGTATGAGCCCAGGTGACAGAGGATGAGGAGGATGAGGACGGCTTTGTTATCCACTCCACCAACTCTTCTGCATGTTGTGGCTCAATAGCACGCCCAACAGCAGAGAAAAAGGACAACCGTGACCCGCCTGCAGAGGATGCACCACGTCCACCACCACCACTTTTCACTGAAGACACAGAGGCTGCTTGCTCTCTTTTAGTGGCCTGGGAGTATCTGCTTCTCCTTTGTGGCCTTCCTGACATGATGGGTATTTTCTTTAACACCGCACTACACTGTACTATATACCGTACACCCCCGAATGCACTGATATATAGTGTACACTCAATACGCTGTGTGTATATATGTATACACTAGATTGTATATAATTTAAGAAACCACGTCAAGTAGTGTGCTATATACCGTACACCACCAAATGCACTGATATATAGTGTACACTCAATACGCTGTGTGTAAGTATACACTAGACTGTATATATTTTAAGACACTACATCAAGTAGTGTGCTATATACCGTACACCCCCAAATGCACTGATATATAGTGTACACTCAATACGCTGCATGTGTATCTGTATAAACTAGACTGTATATATTTTAAGACACCACGTCAAGTAGTGTGCTGTATACCATACACCCCGAATGCACTGATATATAGTGTACACTTAATACGCTGTGCGTATAAATGTATACACTAGGCTGTATATATTTTAAGACCCCACGTCAAGTAGTGTGCTATATACCATACACCCCCAAATGCACTGATTTATAGTGTACACTCAATATGCTGTGTGTATATATATATATATATATATATATATATATATATATATATACACACTAGACTGTATATATTTTAAGACCCCACGTGTACTATATACCGTACACTTCCGAATTCACCGATATATAGTGTACACTCAATACGCTGTGTGTGTGTGTGTATATATATATTTTTTTATTCTATACCAGGCTGTATATATTTTAATACACCACGTCAAGCGTACTATATACCATATGCACACCCCGAATGCACTGATATATAGTGTACACTTTGTGTGTATGTGTGTATAAATATATATATATATATATATATATATATATATATATATATATATAAAAAGGAATAAGAGTCCAGGATTGCTGGACACGAAATGTAATCAAAAATAGAAAATATATACAAAGTTCAAAGTAGTACAAAAATAGTGCAAAAAAGGTCCAAACCCCGACGGTTTCGGGCTATATTATTTTTTTACGCCCTTTCTCAAGGTAGGAACAATCACTATTTCCAAATCTCTCAATACTATCAATATATATCTATCTCACATGAGGAATCAATCAAACAATTAATTCAAGTATCTCCACATGAAGTTTCTCATTATCCTTCTTGTAGTCTATACACAGAACAATCCTACAGATCAAATCTCCCACTTATCACATGAAGGCATTTCATTCTTTCATCCTGTCATAAAAATATGTCCAAAAAAATATAATGAATGCTATGTTCTCTAAAGGGAAAAATCAAATATATATAAAAATATATAGGAAAGGTATCCATAAAACTTATTACAATAGAACCCTTACCAACATGAGTACCAAACAGATGTAAATGGAAGTCCCTGTTTAACCCCTTAGGAAACAAAGTGTCCAAACGGTTAATCCAATAGACCTCTCTTTTCTTTAACTTAGCTTCCCTATCTCCCCCTTGTCTGTCATGTGTAATAGCCTCAATAACCATAAATCGTAACTGTGTCACAGTATGACCCATTCCACAAAATGTTTAGCCAAAGGTAATTTAGTCAACTTGTCACGTACTGAATATTTATGTCTTGCAATTCTATCCTTTACTTTCTGTGTGGTCTCCCCTATATAGAGAAGACCACACAGACATGTTATAAGATACACAACATACGCTGATTGAAATGTTTGGTATCCGCTAATCTCTATGTTTTTCCCATTGTGAGGATGACTAAAAGTTCTGCCCTTTATCATACAACTGCATTGTATGCAGTTAAGACAATGGTATGAACCATAGTTGGGGGCACCCAAAAATGTTTTGCCAACCCCACTCTTCTGTTTTTTATGATCGGATTTAATCAGCATGTAACCGACACTATGTTCGAATAACTCAGGTGACTCCTCCGTGCATTATGGTGGGGCTGCAGAAGGAGTAACTGTGGACAAGGATCCGGTGGAATAGGCCGCTTTGCCAGATGCGTTGGAAGTAGAGTTGAGCGAGCCCGAACTGTAAAGTTCGGGTCCGTACCGAACTTTGGGGTGTCCGTGACCCGGACCCGAACCCGGACATTTGAAAAAAAGTTTGGGTTCGGGTTCTGGGTTCGGGTATTTGATCACGCATGTTGAATAGCTGCAGGGCAGCCAATCAACAAGTGTTTCACTGGTTTGCCCTTAGAAGCCATCACAGCCATGCCTACTAATGGCATGGCTGTGATTGGCCAGTGCATCATGGGACCCAGCCTCTTTATAAGCTGGAGTCACTTAGTGCTGCATGTCACATGCTCTCTGGGTAGTGTAGGGAGAGGATGCTGCCAGCGCTGTGAGGGACAGATTGCAGATATAATAACATCTCATCCTGCATTACAGAACGATCTGATTGTGGACTAGGTAGAGATTACTACTACTACTGCTTTTAGGGACAGATTTCAGATCTCATCCTGCATTACAGAACGATCTGACTGAACTAGGTAGAGTCTACTGCTTAGAGGGACAGATTATTGTTCTAAAATCATCTTCTAGTTCTATAGGGTCAGGTTCCTGCTGTTGCTGTAAGGGACAGATTATTGTTCTAAAATCATCGCCTACTCCTATAGGGTCAAGTTTCTGCTGTTGCTGTAAGGGACAGATTATTGTTCTAAAATCATTTTACTTCCTTTTGCAGCCCTCTAGCACTTTCCAGGACTTTTTTACAGTCATTTTTGTGCCGAAAAGTTTGGGTCCCCATTGACTTCAATGGGGTTCGGGGTAAAGTTCGGGTCAAGTTCGGTACTGAACCCGGATTTTTCCAGAAGTTCGGCCGAACCCACCAAACCTGAATATCCAGGTGTTCACTCAACTCTATTCATCAACAATTCTACCATCTCCCGCTGTTTTCACTAACTCTCTAATTTTCTTCGGTATAACAAAGATGGGATTATTATTATGTTGACAGTGTATAATATCATCCGACAGGTGCTTCATCACTTTCCTCTCATAATTCTTGGTATCCATTACAACTATTGAACCACCCTTGTCGGCAGATTTGATAATAATATCGCGCCTAGCTGACAAGGAGGTCAAAGCTGTTCTTTCCTCTTTAGTGAGATTGTTAGGTGTATGGTCTACCAATGTACGATTCTCCAAAAACAACTTGATATCCTGATCAACCTTTTTTATATACAGTTACACCGCCGGTGCAGAAGTGGGGGATACCATATTACTTTTATGAAACAAACCCACATTTTTTACAGCTAATAAAGGTGGATTGGAAACAGATATAAACGGTAATGAGGAAAAAAATACTTTTAGACGTAATTGCCTATAGAACCTATATAAATCCTGTTGTAACAAAAACCTATCAGTACGTTCTTTAGGACAGAAACCTAATCCCCTATTAAAAACATTTAATTCAGTCTCAGATAGTTCAACAGAACAGATATTTAATACCACATTGTCTGTTACGGTCTGCACTGTCTCATCCTGCGTGTCGTTACTCCACATTATCCTTCATTTCCTATGGCGTTTACCCCCTCTCTTTGTCTTCCTGGGGGATTTTGTAGAGAAGCCTCTAAAAAAGTACCATCATTATTGTTGTTCGATGAGGCTGAAGACATGACAGAAGAAGATGAGGCATAAAAGGTTTTGTATCGTCGTCCTTGTCTATACGATCCAAATAGCTGAATGTTTGGATCAGACCAGTTGTAAACTTTATTGTTAGTATAATCATCTTTGTCCCATTCCAATTTGTTCCTCTTGCGTGTTTCCACCTCTTTCTGTTTGACTTTAGTAAATTCATCTTGTCCCAATAAATCATTTAGATGGGTCTCTACTAGAGTTGATGGAACCTCTGGAAGTTCGGGTTCGGCAGGTTCGGCCGAACTTCGGGAAAAAGTCCGGGTTCGGGACCGAACTTGACCCAAACTTTATCCCGGACCCTGAACCCCATTGAAATCAATGGGGACCCAAACTTTTAGGCACAAAAATGGCTGTAACAAAGTCCTGGCAAGTCCTAGAGGTCTGCAAAAGGAAGGAACATGGGGGTAAGAGTCGGACAAGTGCCCTACAAAGAAATGGGGATAGGGAAATAATAGGTGGATGGGGAGTTGGAGGTTGAGGAGGCGGTGGAAGTGGTGGTGGAGGAGGAGGAGGTAGCCAACACAGTTTGTTTTTTTTATTTTTGTGCAAAAAATGCACCGCTGGCCGCAAATGTAGTTTTTGGAATATTTTTTTTTTAAACCAGCAATGTAGACATTTTTTTTATTTTTGAGCAAGAAATGCACCGCTGGCCGCACATGTAGTTTTTGGATTTTTTTTTTTTTTTTAAACCAGCAATGTAGACTTTTTTTTTATTTTTGTGCAAGAAATGCACCGCTGGCCACAAATGTAGTTTTTAGAATATTTTTTTTTAAACCAGCAATGTAGACAGTTTTTTTATTTTTGTGCAAGAAATGCATCGCTGGCCGCAAATGTAGTTTTTAGAATTTTTTTTTTTTTAAACCAGCAATGTAGATGCACTTTTTAATTTTGTGCAAGAAACAATAATATGTCCGTTTAAGCAACAGCTGGAACCTTTCCCTATAGAACTTGGAAATGATTTTATAACAATATTCTGTCCCTTAAAGCAACAGCTGGAACCTTTCCCTATAGAACTTGGAAATGATTTTAGAACAATATTCTGTCCCTTAAAGGAACAGCTGGAACCTTTCCCTATAGAACTTGGAGATGATTTTAGAACAATATTCTGTCCCTCAAAGCAACAGCTGGAACCTCACCCTATAGAACTTGGAGATTATTTTAGAACAATATTCTGTCCCTTAAACCAACAGCTGGAACCTTTCCCTATAGAACTTGGAAATTAATTTATAACAATATTCTGTCCCTTAAAGCAACAGCTGGAACCTTTCCCTATAGAACTTGGAGATGATTTTAGAACAATAATATGTCCTTTAAAGCAACAGCTGGAACCTTTCCCTATAGAGCTTGGAAATGATTTTAGAACAATATTCTGTCCCTTAAAGCAACAGCTGGAACCTCACCCTATAGAACTTGGAGATGATTTTAGAACAATATTCTGTCCCTTAAACCAACAGCTGGAACCTTTCCCTATAGAACTTGGAAATTAATTTAGAACAATATTCTGTCCCTTAAAGCAACAGCTGGAACCTTTCCCTATAGAACTTGGAGATGATTTTAGAACAATAATATGTCCTTTAAAGCAACAGCTGGAACCTTTCCCTATAGAGCTTGGAAATGATTTTAGAACAATATTCTGTCCCTTAAAGCAACAGCTGGAACCTCACCCTATAGAACTTGGAGATGATTTTAGAACAATATTCTGTCCCTTAAACCAACAGCTGGAACCTTTCCCTATAGAACTTGGAAATTAATTTAGAACAATATTCTGTCCCTTAAAGCAACAGCTGGAACCTTTCCCTATAGAACTTGGAGATGATTTTAGAACAATAATATGTCCTTTAAAGCAACAGCTGGAACCTTTCCCTATAGAACTTGGAAATGATTTTAGAACAATAATATGTCCCTCTAAGCAGTAGACTCTACCTAGTCCAGTCAGATTGTTCTGTGCAGCAGGATGAGGTCCGCAATCTGTCCCTCAAAGCAGCAATACTAGTAATATCTACCTAGTCCACAATCAGATCGTTCAGTAATGCAGGATGAGATGTTATATAATATCTGCAATCTGTCCCTCACAGAGCCAGCAGCATCCTCTCCCTAAACTAACCTGAGAGCATATGACATGCAGCACGGTGACTCCAGCCCCATATAGAGGCTGGGTCACATGATGCACTGGCCAATCACAGCCATGCCATTAGTAGGCATGGCTGTGATGGCTTCTAAGGGCAAACCAGTGAAACACTTGTTGATTGGCTATTCAACACCTGGAATCAAATACCAGAACCTCGAACCCAAACTTTTTTTAAATGTCCGGGTTCGGGTCCGGGTCCCGGACACCCCAAAGTTCGGTACGGACCCGAACTTTACAGTTCGGGTTCGCTCAACACTAGTCTCTACCTCCGCAATTTGTTTAGTGAGGGAGACCCGTTCCTGCTGCAGAAACTGCACAGTTAGCGTCATAATATTGTGTGAACATTTATTAATAATTTGGGTAAATTTAGTCTTAAAGTCCGGGTCCTGTGCAAATAAGGTAGGGATCAATCTCACCCACAAGCCTCTGGGTATATGTTGTAATTTAAAATATTCCACCAGGGTGACTTCATGCAGCTCGATGGAAATGGACCTCCGTAGCAACCTCTCAAGCTTCCGTGAAAGCTGTGTAGAAGTATCCTGCGTAAGAAAGTCCCTTGAGCCAATCGTCCCCATGATTCGAGCTGTATCATCTTCTGTGAAAGAAAAGGAGCTTGCCGTAGCCATCGTTCTGTGGATTCCTCGTCACTCTGGTGCACGTTCACATCGGTCAAACAATATAGTTCAGATGGGGTGAAGAGCACTGCAGTTTTCTTGCCGTTGCTCACAATCAAGCCTTACCCTAAGGCTGTATAACCACTTCAGCCCTGGAAGGATTTCCAGCTTTAGGACCAGAGCACTTTTTTCAATTTGGCACTGCGCCGCTTTAACTGGTAATTGCGCGGTCATGCAATACAGTACTCAAACGAAATTTGCATCCTTTTTTCCCACAAATAGAGCTTTCTTTTGGTGGTATTTGTTCACCGCTGCACTTTTTATTTTTTGCGATGTAAACAAAAAAAGAACGAAAATTTTGAAAAAAATCTATATTTTCAAATTTATGTTATTACAAAAATACAATAAACTAAATTTAAGTCATACATTTTGGCCAAAGTGCATTTAGCCACATGTCTCGGGTAAAAAAAAGTAAATTAGTGTATATTTATTGGTTTGCGCAAAAGTTATAGCGTCTACAAACTAGGGTACATTTTCTGGAATTTCCACAGCTTTTATTTTATGACTGCCTATCTCATTTCTTGAGGTGCTAAAATGGAGGGGCAGTACAAAATCCCCCCAAATGACCCCATATTGGAAAGTAAACACCCCAAGGAATTTGCTGAGAGGCATGTTGAGCCCATTGAATATTTTATTTTTTTGTCATAAGTGATTGAAAGATGACCAAAAAAAAAAAACTAATTACACAAAGTTGTTACTGAAATGATATATTGCTCACACATGCCATGGGTATATGTGGAATTACACTCCAAAATACATTCTGCTACTTCTCCTGAGTACGGGGATACCCCATGTGTGAGACTTTTTGGGAGTCTATCCGCATACAGGACCCCAAAAACCAATCACCGCCTTCAGGATTTCTAAGGGCAAAAATTTATGCCTTCACTCCACACTACCTATCTCAGTTGCGGAGGCCATGAAATGCCCAGATAGCAAAAAAAAAACAAATGACCCCATTTTGGAAAGTAGACACCCCAAGCTATCTGCTGAGAGGCATGTTGAGTCTATGGAATATTTTATTTTTTTGTCATAAGTGATTGAAAAATGGCAAAAAAAAAAAAATTACAAAAAGTTGTTACTGAAATGATATATTGCTCACATATGCCATGGGCATGTGTGGAATTACACCCCAAAATACATTCTGCTGCTTCTCCTGAGTACGGGGATACCCCATGTGTGAGACTTTTTGGGAGCCTATCGGCGTACGGGACCCCAAAAACCAATCACTGCCTTCAGGATTTCTAAGGGCAAAAATTTATGCCTTCATCCCATACTACCTATTTCAGTTTTTGGAGGCCAGGAAATGCCCAGATAGCACACACACCCCCCGAATGACCCCATTTTGGAAAGTAGACACCCTAAGCTATTTGATGATAGGCATGTTGAGTCCATGGAATGTTTTATATTTTGCCACAAGTTTTTTCCACAAATTTGTCACTAAATGATATGTTGCTTGAACATACCATGGGTATATGTGAAATTACACCCCAAAATACATTCTGCTGCATCTTCTGAATACGGGGATACCACATATGTGAGACTTTCTGGCAGTCTAGCCACGTAGAGGACCTAGGGTTACCACATCATCCCTTTAATCCAGGACACACATGAATTACACAGGTTCTGTGGCTGATTAAGGTGGTAATTAAATTCACTTGGTGTCTTATCTGCATTCAATTAGCTACAGAACCTGTGTAATTCATATGTGTCCTGGATTAAAGGGATGATGTGGCAACGCCTTCACACTGAGGCGATCCTAGGCGATTTGCGATCCGACTTGTGTCGCCCCAATTCGCCTCAAATCGCCTGACATCAGAAATCCCATTGGAATGAATGGAGCCATCTTAATATGCGCTACTCAAGTACAAAGCGATTCCAAAAAAGGTTCCTGTACTATTTTCAAGCGGCTTCTAGGTGAATTGAGCCCATAGAAGTCAATGGAAGTTCGCTTCCAAGTCGGATCCCCGTCTATGAAGAAGCGACTTTCCAGGAAGAAAAACATAATTTTGCCAGAAATTGTTGAAATCGCCTGAAATCGCCTAAAATCGCCTGATATCGCGCCTGATATCGCGCCGCAATCGCGCCGCTTCGCTTCACAATCGTGCCGCTTCGCCTTTTCAAATCGCCTAGCAAAGTCGCCCCGAAGTCGGATCGCCTCAGTGTGAACCGGCCCTAACAGGACCCCAAAAACCAATCACCGCCCTCAGGATTTCTAAGTGCGTAAAAAGCTGATTTTACTCCTCACTCCCTATCACAGTTTTGGAGGCCATAGAATGCCCAGATAGTAGAACCACCCCCCCCCCCAAATGAACCCATTTTGGAAAGTAGACACTCCAAGCTATTTGCTGAGAAGTATTTTGAGTATTTTGCACACCTCACTTTTTGTCACAAAGTTTTGAAATTTGAAAAAAGTAAAAAAAAAAAAAAATTCTGTTTATTTCTTCATTTTCCAAAACAAATGAGAGCTGCAAAATACGCACCATGCTTCCGCTTCGCCGTGCTAACACTTCGCTTCGCCGCGCTAACGCCGCGCTATAGTC
>BLSH010322086.1:357343-373745 GCA_018402905.1 Glandirana rugosa | reverse complement strand
TTCACCTCCATTTTTGCTTTTTTTTTTTTTTTTTTTTTTTTAAATATTTAAAGTTATTTCCCTGTCCCCATTTTTTTTGTAGGGCACTTGCCCTACCCTTACCCCCATTTTACTTCCTTTTGCAGCCCTCTGGGGCTTTCCAGGACTTTGCTACAGCCATTTTTGTGCCTAAAAGTTCGGGTCCCCATTGATTTCAATGGGGTTCGTTGTCCGTGCGATCGTTCGGGTTCCGTCCGGACCCGGACCCGGACTTTGTCCCGAAGTTCGGACGGACCAGCAGAACCCGAACGTCCAGGTGTTCGCTCAACTCTAAACATAACCCATCCACACGCAGACCTGGCCAACAAACTCACGAGCCTCCATGCTGACCTCAGGACCATGCTCCTGGAGCAGTACAGTAAGCACGTGGACAGACTTAAGCTGACCCACTACTCCTCCAGTAATCGAGCAGGCAAACTCCTTGCTGCCAATTTGAAGGAGAAAAGTATCCGCTCCAGAATCCCATACTTAAACAAAACGCCCGAACATTCTAAAATAATAGATCCAGATGCTATTGCAAATGAATTCGCAGAATTCTATTCCACCTTGTATAATCTGAAACAAGATCCGGATACTATCCAACCCACAAATGAAAAAATTCAAACTTTCCTAAACTCCATCAACCTGCCCACCATAACAAACTCCCAACTACAGAAGTTATCTTACTCCTCTTAGAATCTCTAAATTCTCAAATGGCGGCTCCCCTCTATGCTGGAGGGGGTGTGGGGAGATTGGTAATATTTTACATATCTTCTGGAAGTGCAAAAATCTTACTAGTTTCTGGAACAGCACTTTTAAGACAATTTCCTCTATCACTGGATGCTTAACAAAACCAGACTCGGCATTAGCCCTTCTGGGTCTAGGTATTGAGCGCTTCCCCCAGACTTCCGAGCTGTTATTACTCACATACTTCTCGCTGCTAAAATATTGATCACTAGAAACTGGAAATCGAATAACACTCCGAATATCTCCGATGTTTTAGCTCTAGTCCGCACACACTACAAGTATGAATCATTGTTAATTAACGACTTGGAAAAACGTAAAGTATTCAACACACAATGGGAGATATGGGGGGAACAGCTCACGGATCTTTACTGGCCACACACACTCTGAAACGGGAATACTGAACCATCCTTCGTGCTAATGTACTTGGCGTCTTCTTTCTGTCTATCCCTGCTTTCCCCCCTTTCCCCCCTTAGTCCTCTCTCCCTCCTTTCCCCTCCTATATCCCTTTCCCTTCTCCACACAAGCTCTACCATTAGAAATGTTATGATAATGTCTGAATATTATATTTCGATCTATTGAATCTGTAACTGAACCATAACGAACTATTAGGTGATAACTCACAATGAGTAATTTGCAATTCCGGAACATCGGTATACGATTATGGAAGATGTTTATTTCATGGAGTTTGTAATTTTTGCATTTTGTATTTTTATACTCTATACTACTGCTACTTTGTACTTATTTTTTTTTTATATATCTTGCTCTTTTGTAATCTCTGAAAAACTCAATAAAAAACCAATGTTTAAAAAAAAAAAAAAAAAAGAGTTCGAACACCAGCCCGTAGAGCCTATAGTGCCCTTTATGATGCACTTGCAAGTCCTGATTGGCAGCCCACAGATTATGCAGCACCCGTACTTTCCCTATTCACTGGCCAACCCGGAATTAAAGGGGAAACAGCCGATTTAATGCCCCTTGGATTTTTTGAGCTGCATTTCACTGAAGATCTGTACGGATTTATTGTGGACCAAATAATTTATATGCTGGTCAATTTATTGTCTTAAACCCCTTGCCAGACAATTTGACTGGAAATCTATAATGGTTCCCAAATTTAGAACCTTTCTGCACCTATCCCTCAACATGGACATTACTAAAACAGTGAGTTGCTGTCATGTTGGTCCACTGACCCAATTCACCACATGCCCATGTTCTCTGCTGCCATGGCCAGGGCTAGATATGAGCAGATGTTGTGGTTCATGCATTTCAATAACAATGAACTCTGTCGTCCTCGGGGTGACCCTGGACATGATCGGCTCCATAAAATTCGGCCCTTTGTTAACCACTTCAACAAAAAATTTGCAGCCTTGCTTATCCCCGATTAATACGTCTGCATTGATGAGTCCCTGATTAAATTTTCTGACCATCTTGCCTTCAAACAGTTTCTCCCCAGCGTGCCAGATATAGGGTTAAGATGTATAAGCTCTGTGATAGGATCACAGGCTATTCGTGGAGTTTTCTGGTTTATGAGGGAAAAGATAGCAGCTTGGAGCCCCCCAACTGCCCAGATTATATAGAGAGCTGTGGCAAGATTGTTTAGGATTTGGTGTCACCCTTATTTGGAAAGGAGTATCATTTATACATGGACAATTTTTATTCAAGTGTGCCACTTTTTAGACACCTCTATCAATCAGGAATTGGCGCATGTGGCACCGTGCGATCTAATCATTGGTACTTTCCCCAAGGGCTTGTAAACGCTCAACTTATTCAGGGGGAGAGAGCCTGCTTGAGGTCCAATGAATTACTTGCAGTGAGATGGAAGGACAAACGGAACCTTTTTTATTCTGTCTTCCATTCACTAATACGGCAGTAGAAATTACTATGACGACTGGTGTTGTTGAGAAGCCCCTCTGTGTCCATGACTACAACCATAAAATGGGAGGGGTGGACTTCAACAACCAGATGATGGCACCGTACTTGGTTGCCTGTAAGGCCAGACTCTGGTATAATAATGTGTCTGTATACTAATTTCAATTGGCTCTGGTCAACACTTATGTGCTATACAAAGCATCTGGACGAACTGGATCCTTCCTCAAATTCCAGGAAGAGGTCATCACAGCCCTTCTGTATCCAGCAGGTGCTGTGGCCAGAATTCACAACCCAGATGCAGTGAGCCGACTGCATGAGAGGCAGTTTCCGGATGTCTTTCCTGGTACCCCTACCCAAAGATCACCCCAAAAAATATGCCGTATCAGTAGCAAGCGCGGTTACAGGTGTGACACCCACTATTTTTGTCCCTCCTGTCTTGGTGAACCCTGGTCTCTGCATCAGGGACTGTTTCCGTAGCTACCACACACTAGAGGAGTTTTAGAATAGGGTACAGTCCTAGGGCACACTTTCACACAGGGTCTCGAAAGATGTTAGATGGCCACTGCATTTTGAGAGACCCTAAGCTGGAATGTTCAAAGTTATAATAAAAGTGTAAAAAAATGAAAAAAAAAAGTAAAAAAAAAAAAAAAAAATATATATATATATATATATATATATATATAAAATAAAAAAGCCAAAAATAGTTGTTGTTTTATTGTTCTTCTCTCTCTTTTGTTCTGCTCTGTTTTACTGTATTTTATGCTATGCTATAATGTTTTATTGTTTCTATGCTTTATTGTGTTTGATTTGCAGGTATGTCCTACTGTTTTGCTGTATGGTTACTGTGATTTACTGTTAACCTTTGTTTGTTTTTCAGGTACGCCATTCAGCTGCAGCACAGATTTTTTTTTTTTTTTTTTTACAGCAACAGGGTTTGCTCCCACGATACATAAATATGTGACTCCAGTGCTGTAGGAAGTGATTTCACCACCACAGTTAAAAAAAGAGCATAAGAGCCAAAGCATAGAGGCAGGGGTGAACATAGCGGCAGATTGCCCCTATGCTTCGGCATATATTTTTATTTACTTTTCTTGGCAGAGATTTCTTCATCTGCATTGATCGATGTGAATGGAGGAATCTGTTAGGTTCTTTTTCTTTCGTTCAGCCCATGGGCTGAATGAAAAAAAATAATGGTGCTTGTAAGCCCATAATTAGAAGTGGGTGGATGCAGGGCGATGTTCTAATGGTGGGCATACCACCGATCAATAGATGTGAATGGAGGAATCTGTTAGGTTCTCTTTCTTCATTTAACCCACAGGCTGTATGAAAAAAAGAACATCACAATGTATGCCCAACGAGGTTTAGGTATCATCTTGGTATCGTTTTTTTTTTTCAGCTGGCAGTCGGCTTTCATGTAAAAGCAATCCTAGTGGATAACTAGACACTAGACTGCTTCCCACCGGGAAACCCCAGAATGCAGCCAGTGGTTCCACCAGCTGACTATAGAGCTGATTGGAGACCAGAATGGCTCCAATAATCTCTATGGTCTAAGAAAACGGAAGCTAAAAACATTTCATGACTTCAGTTTCGCCAGATATAAACCACACCATTGGGAAATTGGGGAAGCATCTTATCACACCGATCTTGGTGTGGTCAGATGCTTTAAGGGCAGAAGAGAGATCTAGGGTCTAATAGACCCCAATTGTTTCAAAAAAGAGTATCTGTCACTACCTATTGCTCTCATAGGGGATATTTACATTCCCTGTGATAACAATAAAAATTATTTTAAAAAATGAAAGGGACAGTGTAAAAATAAAATAAAAAAGTAAAATAAATAATTAAAAAAAAAATGAAAACACCCCTGTCCCCCCGTGCTCATGCGCAAAGGCGAACGCAAGCATTGGTCTTGTGTCGTATGTACACAGCAATTGCACCATGCATGTGAGGTATTACCATGAACGTCAGATCGAGGGCAGTAATTCTAGCAGTAGACCTTCTCGGTAAATCTAAAGTGGTAACCTGTAAAGGCTTTTAAAAGCTTTTAAAAATGTATGTAGTTTGTCGCTGCTGCATGGTTGTGCATCATTTTAAAGCACATTGTTTTTTGTATCTATGCACTCTGCATAAGATCATCTTATATATTTTACCAAACATTTGGGCAATATAGTGTGTTTTTGTGCATTAAATTTCAAAAAAGAGTTTTTTTCCAAACAAATTGCTTTTGAAAAATCGCTGCGCAAATACTGTGTGAAAAAAAAATGCAACACCCACCATTTCAATCTGTAGGGCCTCTGCTTTTAAAAAATATATAATGTTTGGGGGTTTTGTCATGTAAACAAAGTGTCAGAAAGGGCTTTGTGGTTAGATAAGTGGGTAATGCATAAGCTTCTAATGTTGGGCATAAAATGCCAGGGCAGTTCAACCCCCCTCATATGACCCCTTTTTGGAAAGTAGACACCCCAAGCTTTTTTTACACAAAGTTTGCACTAAATGATATATTGCTCACATCTTGCATAGGTATATGTGAAATTACACCCCAAAATGTATTCTGCTGCATCTCCTGAGAAAGGGACTAAAGCACATGTGTGAGACTTTTTGGGAGCCTATCCATGTACAGGACCCTGAAAAACATTCACCGCCTTAAGGCTTTCTAAAGGCGTAAGTTGTTGATTTTACGCCTCACTACATATCACAGTTTCAGAGGCCCTGAAATGTAAAGATAGCACAGACCCCCCAAAATGACCCAATTTTGGAAAGTAGACACCCCAAGCTATTTTCTGAGAGGCATGTTGAGTCCATGGACTATTTTATATTTTGAACAAGTTTCTGGAAAATTACAATGGCACTAAATGATCTATTGCTCACATATGGCATGGGTATATGTGAGATTACACCCCAAAATATATTTTATGGTACATTCTACATTTACGCCCTTAGAAAGCCTGAAGGCGGTCATTGGTTTTTGGGGTTCTGTGCACGGCTAGACTGCCAAAAAGTCTCCCCTAATACTCACCTGAGCTCCCTCATGATCTAACAATGTGCACAAAAGCTGAGCTTCTCCTGGGTCATTGGCTCCTGCTACTGTCAATCACAGCCTCCGAGACAATAAGGAGAGAGCAGGGGGGCCACTACTCTATGTGTCTTAAAGGACGCATAGAGTGGGGCTCAGGAGCGAGCACACACCAGTGCCACCAAAGCAAGTGGCTTCCTATTGGGGGCACTGGCTGAAGAGGGGGAGCCAGGAGCACTGTCAGGGACCCTAAAAGAGGAGTATTGGGGCTACTCTGTGCAAAACCACTTTACATACCTAGTAAGTATGAGGTGTTTGTTATTTAAAAGAGTGACCTTTAAGGTCACTTTAATTTAGTATCCAAATTAGGTAGGATGTATGTCTCACAGTTTTGCTGGTTCAGGACTGAAGTGTAAATATTACATGGCAAGCATCACAACAGGTTTCCGGATTTTGGAGATCAATTGCCGCAGTCACCATTTGCCACAATCAATCCTTGGTAATCAAGCCCTGGAGATTGTAGAAATTCACTGCAGCCTCTACCCCAAAGTCACTATGAACGAGAGACAAGCTCCATACGTTTGTTCAGTAAGTAACTCATATACATTGCTCCATTTGTCAAGCATCCTACAGTCTCATTCTGGTCCTGTTGATGGTACAGGGTTCCTCCTTTTGAGCTACTGAATGAGGTGTCTTTCAAAATCCTCTCCTAGAGACTCACATTTCTGGTTGCCATCATCTCAGCAAGGAGAGCTGCAGCTCTCTACTTTAACAGAATGGGTAAGTAACAGCATGATCAAACAGAGCGTAACTGTAACTTGCAGCTTACTAAACAGAAGCAATAATGCAAAACACATGAAACCACCACCTCCCCTTGCCAGCCCCTTCCTATAATTGTCAGGGTTTCCAGCCACCTTTTATCAGTTTGTGAAGAGCTGCAGCATATAGAAACAGTTGACAAAGTGTTTGCGGGGATAGTTAGTTGATGTTATACTGTGCTAACCTGTGCTACACACAGTACTATAAAGGGCTGTATCGCAATACATAATTATAATGATTTGCAGTGTGGTGTACTACATAGTCTGTACCCCATGGTTCACTGTTATGTACTGTGATACATAATTATGAATTGCATATAAATTTGTAACTACCTATGTGTTCACAGTGAATAAGCCCTTGTCAGAACCACCAGCCCCCCCAAACACCAGAGCCTATGCAACAGCCCAGTCAGAATGCAGACATACTGTTTTGCATACTGTCTTACCCTGGGTTATAATAAAGCAAAAAAATCTAATTGCCTAGGAGCAGTGATTTTAATAATGGTTAAAGTGAAACATAAAAAATGTAAAATTCCTTTAAATAACATGCCTAGGGGATGCTCTTAACCTGCCTGTAAAGTGCCCCATCTGTCCTATGGATACAACCTACTACAGTAAAATGGACTTTTACAAAGGGCATTTTTGGTAAATGACAGTTCTCAGCTGCTTCCTTCCATTTGTAAGCGACTGAGGATTTCTTTCCCCTCTGGTGTCATACAAGGCCACATGCCCTCAACATGGGGACAGTACCCCTCGGGGAGGGCCATTCCTGGAAAAGCATCTTGTCCAAATGTTGATAAGAACAAGAGTCTCTTCCCCACAGCCCTAGTCTTGTGGTTGTGGAGTCAGTGGGCAGGGGACTTCTGCAAAGCTGGACCCCCCTTTAAAAGTAAGGCGGGCTTCAGAAACTACCCTTCCTATGTGAATGAGCAAATGGACAATAGATAGAAACTTACATGCAGGAACATTGTGGGAGAACCAATAGCAGCACTATGTGATCTAATAGGAAATAATGCAACTTGACAACTGAAAAACTGCAAAACGGTTTTTGAAATTTGGTAAGCAATCTGCCTAATCTCAGGGGAAAGTGCCGCAATATGGTGCAAACTTTGCTGCATGTAGAGATCTATGAGAAATCCAGACTTAACCAGGGCTCAGGGGGCATTTATTATGCTGCAGCCAGCATGCTGCAGCAGCTGGAGCATCAAAGAAATGTGTGTCCCCTCTCACCATGCCTCTATGGGAGGTTTAGCTTCCACAGATGTTTTTCACATCTGTATATTTGGCCACTCTGGTACTCCCACTGATGAAGCACTTACCAGCAGTAAAATAATAATAAATAGTCAAGTAACAGCTTAATCTCACACTGACTCAGGTAAATTCAAGCAGCTTTAACTGTAGGTTCAAACAATTGTAAGAGTGGTAGATAAAGTCTTAGTCTGTAGGGTTCAATATTGAGTTGGCCCACCCTTTACAGCTATAACAGCTTCCACTCTTCTGGGAAGGCTGTCCACAATGTTTAGGAGTGTCTATGGGAATGTTTGACCATTCTTCCAGAAGCCCAATTGTGAGTTAAGGCACTGATGTTGGACGAGAAGGCCTGGCTTGCAGTCTCCACTCTAATTCCTCCCAAAGGTGTGCAGGGCAGTTACTCCACCCCAAACTCACTCATCCATGTCTTTATGGATTTGTGCACTGGTCCAAATCATTTGGTGGAGGGGGGATTATGGTGTGGGGTTGTTTTTCAGGGGTTGAACCTTTGGGACGAATTAAAACTAAGACTGTGAGCCAGGCCTTCTTGTCCACATTAGTGCCTGACCTCACCAATGTGCTTCTGGTAAAACATTACCATAGACACACTCCCAAACCTGGTGGGCAGGCTTCTCAGAAGAGTTAAAGCTCTTATAGCTGCAAAGGGTGGGCCAACTCAATCTTGAACCCCATGGACTAAGACTGGAATGCAGGGACATGAGGTCAGTGGCTGGTGAGGCATTGGCTAGTATCAGAGCTAGATGCACACAGGTTACATACACCGCAAACCTTAGAGCGAGAGCAATATTTCTAGCACTAGACCTCCTCTGCAACTCTAAACATGTAACCTCTAAAAATGTTTAAAGTGCCACAAGTGTGTGCAATTTTAAAGCGTGACATGTTAGGTATCTATTAACTCGGTGTAACATCATCTTTTACATTATACAAAAAAATCGGGCTAACTTTACTGTTTTTTTTTTTAAATTCATGAAACAGTTTCTTTCCAAAAAAAAACGCATTTGAAAAATTGCTGCGCAAATACTGTGCAGCATGAAAAATTGCAGCGACCGCCATTTTATTCCCTAGGGTGTCTGCTAAAACAATCATATTTGGGGGTTCAGAGTAATTTTCTAGCAAAAAAATTATGATTTTTTCATGTAGGAGAGAAGTGTTTGAATTGGCCTGGGTGGCAAGGGGTTAATTACCATAAGTAAGTAATATACAAATAATTATTATATTATTTTTAAGGTAATTTACTATATTTTCAAAAACTGTACTCTACACCCTTTGAGGACCAAGGGACGTATTTGTCCCATGTTTTATAATTATTTTATATTGATGATGGTAATCTTATGGTCCTCAAAGGGTTAACAGACAAATTACTGAAGCTTGAAGAAATTGAAAATCCGGAATGGCAGCACTCCCTTCAAAAGTTGAAGCAAAAATCATTTATTGTAAGCATTTATATGTGAGCAAAAAATGGGGGGGGGGGGGGGACAGGCGGGAGAGGTGGGGCAAAAGGTGCTTTGTCAAAAACAATATTGATTATGACAAAGCACTTTGACAGTGTGAAAAGTGTCAACCTTTTGCCCCCCCCCCTTTTTTTGCTCACATTTACAATAAATGATTATTATTGCTTCAACTTTGATGGGAGTGCTGCCATTCCAGATTTTCAATTTCTGCTTGACTGCGGAAGTGACGGGGCATGCACACCAGCCTATTCATCATGGATGCAATTGGGAACTCTGGTCTGATATTCACCTGGAGCTGAGGTTTATTTTCTTCAGTCTTTACTGAAGCTTGAAGTTATAACTTTAAACCAGTAATTTCACAGTAAATAGATAAATAATACATTATTATCTTATAACATATAGCATAAAAAATGATTTAGCTTGTACCTTTTCAGCAGCAGCAGATTCTCATTCTCCCTCTTAACCTCCCTGGTGGTATGATTATTTCAGATTTTTGGTGCTGAAAGCGGTACCATTATTTTGCATGGACATTTGGCGTTTTATATTGTAGGCCTGTAATTCTTAGGAATAACTTGCTTAAATCTGTCCAAACAAGAGTCTAGTAGACATCCCGGGTATGATAAAGTTTGAAGCATGAAATCATAAATTATAATATAATAACTAAAAATAATTATCAAAAATAATAACATAATAGTAATACAATTTATTCAATAATGTAATCAAACCAAAAACACTGAAATTTGCTCAGTTGCAGAATTGTCGCTGTCGTCACTTTCAGTGTCTGATGATAAATTTCCACAAAAATCAGTATCACTCAATTCTTCAAATGATTCTTATTTACTATCGGTGTTTTCTAGCTGGTCAAAAACCATTTTCGACATAAAGGGACACTTTTTGGTTGCCATGGACATTCTCAAGTTTCCAGGCAGAAAGAATGACATATATAATATAAAAGTGCATGCAGGGCACTGGGCAAACCACTAGGGACAAAGGGGATGTGAAATGATTTCATACAGTAATGTAATCTGTAAGATCACAGTGTACTGTATGTTTACTATGTGTTTCACTTTTTGAATTTGCCGCCGGTCTCCCCCCCGTGCGACGCGACACTCACAGGGAACGGAGCCTGGCACACAGGCATCGGGCAGAGGACACAGCCCGCAGACACGGCGGGGGACATCGCTGGATCCAGGGGACAAGGTAAGTACTGCTGCCTGGATCCAGCGATGCAATCCCGAGTGTGGCTTGGGGTTACCGCTAATGGTACTGAAATTCCACCCCGAGCCACACTCGGGATTACCGCCAGGGAGGTTAACTGTGTGAGAAAAACACGGATTATGGGTACATTTCATACACATAAACCTGTTTTTTCCTTGTAGTTAAGAGGGCCTAGCTGGAAGGGAGCATTTGTCTTTTAGACACATGCCACCTATTATAACACTGCAGTGAGGCGTGCCTCCACTGCAGCATTTTTATTGGACAGCTTGGGCCAATGGTGCATTACCATTGGATAAGGCTCCAAGCTATCCATTGAGCTCAGTGCGAGGCACTGAGAGCTCATCCTCTCAGTCTGCTGCAAACACAGTGTGCCAGCTTGTATTTAAACTGGCTGCTCTGTATGTAGCTTCTGACAGGCTGCGCAAAGAGACCTGTATCTCCAGAACCACAGATGATAGGAGCCCCAAATTTTTACCAATGGTGGGGTAGGACTTTGAAGTCAATGTTTTTTTTTTCTTTTTTAATCTTCATTTTTTTTATGTTCTTGGCAGGTGAGGTTCTGCCTCACCTGCCTCCCCTGACTGCACGTCCCTGCTGGGATGCCATTAAAGTTCATGTGCATGTATAGGCAGGCGTCCCAATACTTTTGACAATATATGGTAAAAAAAGGGTACATTCTGCGATAATCCAACATACAGTATATAAGAAAAATACACAACAGTATTAAGGTAACAGATGTTTCTCCGGTATTTGTATTGCCCCCTCACCCCCTAAATACATATTACTCTATCCAGCACTGTGCCCGCCTGCAGGGGCTCTCTCCTCTCTCTCCATTCTCACAGGACAGAGAGGCAGTCAATCAAAACCTGTGAGCAGAGAGTAGAGGGTGGAGCTGAGCTGTGTGTGCATATGGATGAACAAAGCCGGGCTCAGAAGAGCGCCTGCAGGTGAAGCAGATTCCTAGAGTGGTGGAGGGGGACTGCAGAAGAAGAGGAACAGGGCTGTTCTGAGCAAAATTACACAGAGCACATAAGTATAAACCTGTTTAATATTTTAATATAAAAAAAAGCCTTTACAACCATTTTAATAACAGACATGTTCAGGTAGTCAAAAATGTTCTCACTTCGTGTGACAGTTACAAGCAGATTCATCACTTCTAATATTCAAGCTGTAATGCAGTAATGCTCCAGAGCCCAGGTGACAAAGTAATATTGGCTAATTTAATATAACACTGTAAACACTTTAAATGTTTTGATATGTCTTATGACTGATTTCAGTGAAGAATATGACAGCTTTATAATGGAGTTCGGTAGAACCTCTGTGTTGCCAGGGACAACAGCCAACAATAGGGATGACAGATGATATAACCATGTAATTCTTCAGATAGACATTCAGAGCAAACTAAACACAATAGGGTAAATAGCAGACAGATTCCAGCCAGGTAAATGGAGCAATGACAAAGAATAGGGTAGGTAACAGGAGATAGTTGGGTTAAGTACAGGCAAGCTGAGTACATACACAGTCCAAGAAGTGCACAGAAATAATCTATGGCAGGCCATAGATTATGCAATTTTCTTTCCTTCCACCAAAGGTGGAAGGAAAGAAAATAGTTTGATTCCCCATCAACAGAGTCAGTGTTGATCGGGGAATCCCTCCCGCAGTGCTATTATGTTCTGCTGGCGCTCAGCCTTCCCTGCCGGCAGAACACAATAATTAGTTTTCCTGGCTATAGCTGGCTGCACTAAACACTCAGGAAAACCCTACAGGCTGGTTGTACACAAGTCGATCGACAGATTGACAAACATACAAACAGGGTGTTCATACATGGATCAAAATGTGGCCAGTCTCTGCTGAATTGCCCGAATTTTGATCCCTGTATGGCTGGCTGTAGGCTTGGACAGTCAGGAAGAAACCACAGACATACTTACCTCTATCCAGAACACCAGTAAAAGTAATAAACATTTTGATCAGGCAAAGGTAGCATTCATGAAAAAAGGCCAGCAGTTGATGAAGGCTCAAGGGTAGTTATTACAAGCTTCTTCACAGGTATTCTGGCTTCAAGAGGCAACCAATAGTATAGGGGTCGACATTTTTGCTAATTCTGAACCAGATAGGCTGAGTTTAAATTAATCTTTCGGTATCTAAGTTGGTTCCCAGATGCATTTAAATCACAATCTAAAAACTTCTACATTTTTCATGTGCTTGTTGTGAGTCCTTCAGCCCCAGAAGGTTTCACCCCCTTAAAGACCAGGTCATTTTTTGCGATACGGCACTGCGTTACTTTAACTGACAATCGCGCGGTTGTGTGACGCTGTACCCAAATAAAATTTTTTTCCCCACAAATAGAGCTTTCTTTTGGTGGTATTTGATCCCCTCTGCGGTTTTTATTTTTTGCTCTATAAACAAAAAAAGAGCAATGATTTTGAAAAAAAACCAATATTTTTTACTTTCTGCTGTAAAACGCATCCAATAAAACAATGTAAAAAATCCAATTTCTGCATCAGTTTAGGCTAATATGTATTCTGCTACATTTTTTTTTTTCATTAGTAATGCTGGCAATCAGAAATTTTTAGCGGGACCGAGACATTGCGGTAGACATATAAGACAACTAACTGACGCTTTTGACTCTTTTATGGGAACCAGTGAGATTATTACAGTGAACAGTGTTAAAAATATGCACTGTTACTGTACTAATGACATGGGGAGGGGTTAACAGGGGCGATCAAAGGGTTAAGTGTGTCCTTATGGAGTGCTAACTGTGTGGGGGTGATCTCACTGGATAAAGACAGAGATCGGTGTTCCTGCTTAGCAGGAACACAGGATCTCTATCATCTTCCCTGTCAGAATGGCGATTTGCCTTGTTTACATAGGCAAATCGACATTCTCCCTCCCTGGGGAAGGATCGTGGGTGGCCGGCAGACATTGGTTCTGTCGGACCCACTGATTGGCTTCCCCACTGTCCAATCAGCGCGTATGCACACCTCCGGCGGCGAGCGTGAGCCCCCAGTGTCTATTGAATGAAATGACGTACAGATACATTGTTTCACGCAATTGAGCCAACTTGTCGCAGTACATCTGCAGTAGGCGGTCGGCAAGTGCACATCTATGGGTACTAGGAGCAATTATTTATGGTGGATGTGTGAGGGATAAAATCATATAAAAAACAGAACACGTGACCTCTAACTATACTACAGTATATATACTCTGCTAATTTTAGCAGCATGTGTTGGATATCCACCCTTTATTTTGTATTTTTAAAACCTCTTGTCTACAATATAATAGTGTGAAATACTTTTCTGGATTTTTCTTATATACTGCATGTTGGATTATCGCAGAATGTACCCTTTTTTTACCCTATATTGTCAAAAGTATTGGGATGCCTGCCTTTACATGCACATGAACTTTAATGGCATCCCAGTCTAATGGCCTGTACACACGATGCAATGGTCATACAACAACGGTCTTACAACAGCTTGTTGTACGATAATCCAACTGTTAGTACGCGCGATTACAACAGCCGATGTTCAACAGTCATACAACAAAAGTTGGCTAAGCAAACTAGAAAACTTTTGTTGGCCAACAAGCTGTTGTACGACTGTTGACTCGTGTGTACAGGAGTTGGCCCAGCAAAAGCTGTATGTGCAGAACACGCATGCTCAGAATTCAGGAACGCCCAGAAGTGTCCGTTCGTGTAAACCTACATTCCTAATTCACAAATCACATTCACCTTAACTTCCTCTTTATACGCTCATAACACGTCACTACGTTCAGCTTTGTTGTACGATTACTTGACTCATGTCAGTACGCTAGACACAACCTTCAACAGCTGATTTTGGGAAAAAGTTGAACATGTGGTTGTATGATCGTTGCCCCGTGTGTATGAAGCATTAGTCTATAGGGTTCAATATTGAGTTGGCCCAACCTTTGCAGCTATAACAGCTTCAACTCTTCTGGGAAGGCTGTCCACAAGGTTTAGGAGTGTGTCTATGGGAATGTTTGACCTTTCTTCCAAAAGCGCATTTGTGAGGTCAGGCACTGATGTTGGATGAGAAGGCCTGGCTCGTAGTCTCCACTCTAATTTATCCCAGAGGTGTTCTGTTGGGTTGAGGTCAGGACAGTCAATTCCTCCACCCCAAACTCACTCATCCATGTCTTTATGGACATTGCTTTGTGCACTGGTGTGCAGTCATGTTGGAACAGGAAGGGGCTATCCCCAAACTGTTCCTACAAAGTTGGGAGCATGGAATTGTCCAAAATGTCTTGGTATGCTGATTCCTTAATGGTTTCCTTCACTGGAACTAAGGGGTTAAGCCCAATACCCCGAAAAACAACCCCACACCAGAATCCCCCCTCTATCAAATGATTTGGACCAGTGCACAAAGCAAAGTCCATAAAGACATGGATGAGTGAGTTTGGGGTGGAGGAACTTGATTGGCCTGCACAGAGTACTGACCTCAACCCGATAGGAACACATTTGGGATGAGTTAAAATGGAGGCTGTGAGCCAGGCCTTCTCATCCAACATCAGTGTCTGACCTCACAAATGTGCTTCTGGAAGAATGGTCAAACATTCCCATAGACACACTCTTAAACCTTGTGAACAGCCTTCCCAGAAGAGTTTAAACTGTTATAATAGCAAAGTGTGGGCCAACTCAATATTAAACCCTTACGGACTAAGACTGGAATGCCATTAAAGTTCATGTGCGTGTAAAGGCAGGTGTCCAAATACTTTTGACAATATAGTGTATGTCTATTAACAGCTGACACACAGACATGATGACCAAAATCCAAACTTTTGAGTTTACAGAGACAGCAAAAATGAAGGATATCTTCCAACTGGGATACTTTTTTGCCGTGATTACAATCTAAGAGAGGATTTCCCTCACTTTTTAAAAAATATTCTTCTTGCAAATCACTTATAAAACAAAAAAAAAATAAAACAAAATTGACAGCAATTTGACCAATTCCCTTTATTTTTGTTTTAAAAAGTTTTGACTTTAGATGTACTTTAATACTCTATTGTCACTTGCAACATGTGCAACATTAGAAGCATATGAAAATCAAATCAGACCCATAAATATAGTCAACTTCACCCCAAACAGTTTCAACAGTGATGAAATAAGAAGGTCTCACCATGAGAGTCTGCATGATATGTGTGCATGGGCAGTGGTGGACTGATGACCCATGGGGCCCTCGGGCAATAGGAGATCATAGGGCCCCCCGTGTCCCTGTCCACACTCAAGCCACATCCACACAAAACATCACCTACTTATTGCACTGCCCACATTACATATGTTCGTCCCTACCCCCTTCTACCCCCTTTAGCTTCAGTGACAGCAGCTAAGGAGTTACACCTGCTGTGGCAGGAATTATACCCCCTGTTGATTTGGTGGGTGATCACGACCCTTTCAACTGAATGGGGCCCACTCTGCAAACACCCTGCAACCATGTGCAATGCACACAGTTGTAGCACGCTAGTGTGGGATCCAAGGGGTTACAGCAGGGGATGAGAAGGCGATACAATATCTCACTGCCTGCTTTAACCCTTATTTTTCGTTGTACTGCACAAGGTTGCTTGGCCTTTGTAGAGCAGCCCAATTCAGTCGAATGGGTTACGCTTGACAGGCACTACACCTGCACAGAGGGGGCCCTGGGAGGAGAGCACAGAGGGGGCCCCCGGAGGAGAGCACAGAGGGGGCTCCCGGAGGAGAGCACAGAGGGGGCCCTGGTAGGAGAGCACAGAGGGAGCCCTGGGATGAGAGCAGAGAGGGGCCCTGGGATGAGAGCAGAGAGGGGCCCTGGGATGAGAGCAGAGAGGGGCCCTGGGATGAGAACAGAGAGGGGCCCTGGGATAAGAACAGAGAGGGGCCCTGGGATGAGAACAGAGAGGGGCCCTGGGATGAGAGCAAAGAGGGGCCCTGGGATGAGAGCAGAGAGGGGCCCTGGGATGAGAGTAGGGAGGGGGGCTTGGGAGGGGAGGGATGAGAGTAGGGTCCCGGGGAGAGA